>MNCI01001992.1:121811-162215 GCA_015680685.1 Gnetum montanum | reverse complement strand
ATGCATGAAAATGTAAATATTAACTAAGTACATGAAAAGTAAATTGCATGAAAAGTAAATCTAATCTAAGTTAAAGTGCTGAAATGAATAAGAATCAATCTTGATCATATTGTTGCTCATGGAATATGTCCAGTGATGAAGTGTCAAAAGTCAATGTGTCAACTGGGCCGCGTATATGTGGCCACGTCGATGCAGGACCATCGACGTAGCCTCCCTACGTCGACATGGCCCCGTTTACGCAACCACCCTTCCTGGCCTATAAATATGAGGGCCTTCCACCTCATTTATGCATCTTTTTGAGTAGTTATAGTGAAGCTCTTGTAGTTTGTTCCTGCAAGAGATAGAATATTTTCCAAGTGCCCACAGCAGGTGTAAGAAAAGTGATTGGATCTTTATTCGAGCGTTGATGTATCTGAGCCCATTGGCATGATGGCAATAAAGATGAACTGTTCAAGCATACCTTGCAACATTTGGACTTAGTTAATTCATGCATTTAATAGTTTAAAATGTTTATGCTTTATTAATTACTTGTTGATTATTTATGTTTTCATTATTATAATTTCAATCATTATTGTTCATTCGTAGTTCGTTAAAGACATAAGTACGACCATCTCAAATGTAATCCAAACACTTGGTAAGCCTAGTGATGCTTAACATCTGGTAACCCAGTAGTGTTAGGAAATGCTCAGAATGTGCTCGGAAGATGGAACCAGATACTTATGCTAGGATTAGTTATAATATAAACTAGGATAATTAGAGATTAGATAATAGTTTATTCCTTACTTTCCATACCTCAATTAGTCGCTGAAAAGATAATTAAAAAAATATAAAAATCGTTAGCCTTAGTCTCACTTAACCATCGTAAATAGGACCTCACAAGTGAGATTAGGATGACAACAACTGTTCGAACCCAAGGTTTCACTGGTTAGAATTCTGGTGTATGTTAAGTGCTTACAGTTTGCAGATTTCGACTAAGTTGCATGTGAATGCTCCTGATTTGTATGGTTGGACGTACGGATACCTAGCCACTCATCATTGGCGCCATTGTCGGGGACTGTTAGTCTTACATGCATCATCTGACTTTCGTGAAATTATCATTTAATTCGTTGGAATGGACCCAGGATAGAATTATTTTTACATGCTAGGCGAATTTAAAGTTAAGTAATTAAGGTACATTGGTTACATGGACCATCTGACATCCAATATGTCTTCTCATAGGAGAGAGGTATTTGAACCACCAATGCCGCAAGAATGTTGGGTGATGTACAAACATCCCGATGAACATGTCCCTGATTTCACATTCATCCTACATCAAGATGAACACCTTCGATGGCAGGACATGGAGGGTAGCATCATGCTACCACCCAACCAAGTAGCTCCTATGATGCTATATCACAACCTGGGCAGATTGGGCATCCAAGACCGAGTGGTGGAGTATGTCATGGAGGACCATGACTACCGGGACTATCATCCCATAGAAGCTCAATGGACAAGAGATCAGCAGCAGGCCAAGAGATATGAACAATAGAAGGGGAAACATTTCAATAATCCCTTATTCTCGTAAGGCCCACAAGATGATGGAGATCCTATATTTCATGATACTCATTCGATCAAACTTCACCTAGTGTCACAGATCTCCAGTCAGTCATTCAAAACAAACCTCCAAGTGACCACGATCCTCAAGGGGATAGCGGCTCATGTAGCAAAGCTAGAGGAGATGACCGTGGCCACCACCAAGGTAGATGGGGAGATCAATGCCGAAGTGGTGGTGATGCCTCTCCTTCTTCTCTATCCTCCCCCTCTCCTACACCTTCATCTAGCTCAAGCTCTAAGCATAATAGGGGAAGGCTAGAGAGAAAGGACGATGGTAGGCAGGTTCGATGGGGGCAACGTGAGGGAGCACATGACCAATCGTGTGGCCCTCGCCAGCATGAAAGAAGGGGTAGTAGAAATTGTCACAAAAATCATAGTCCCCAATAGTACTATGAATTAGATGAGCCATTATTAGCTACTCGGAGCATGCTCCAAATTGCAGAGCCAGTTCACATTCCAAGTAAGGACATGAAGGATAGTTGGATCAAGCGTGTTGAAATGAGCAACATCTCTAGATTTCAAGGGGGATACAAATGTGATCCACAGACCCACCTACAGGCATTCCATGATGCCTACACCCTACAAAATATTGATAACAATTGGCAACAGTTGAAGCTATTCCCTCGCACACTCATCAAAGAAGCTGAAAGCTGGTACCAGTCCTTGGAGCCAGAATCAATCTAAAGATGGAGTACGATGCTTGACATCTTTAATGAAAAATATCAAACGTACTCTAGAGTGGAAAATCTGAGACGGCAGATCCAAGGTTGGAAACAAGAGAATCATGAACCCTTGGATGCCGCCATGAGCAAGTATTACTCACTATTGCATTGGTGCCCTGGTCATGGTTACTCTCAATGGGCATAACTTCACCACATTATTGATGGGCTCCATTTTGAATTGAAAGATCCTTGGTGTGTATGCCAAGGGATGACTATTGAAGCTAAGGGTCCATCAGTTGCAATGCCTCATTGATCAGGTGGCCAAAGAGGAAGAAGAGCTCAAAAAAAAGGAGAGTGTCGAAGAATTCAACCGGGATCCTTCCCTTAGAAAAAGGGAGGTCTGATTTTATGATGAGGAGGATGAGTCACCGCTGGAAGCAACAGTGAATTGGAAGACTTTACCATTACAAAAGTTTGCATCTGAAATATTAGCAAAGGTGGATAAAATGTGGGACTCTTTGGATGAAAAATTCCAAAGTGTATTGAAAATTACAGAAGAGTCCAAAGAATAGGGTAGTGATCGTGATCAGCGCAGGAAGAAGGGAGCTAAACGTACCCAACATAAGGGTAAGGGAAAAGTTGCTATAGCAGAACAGGTTGCAGACTCTGACACTGAAGAGGATGATGGATGTGGCATATGCCAATATGAACATCCTAAGGGATGTTATCCTGTGGTGTCCCACCTTCAATAGTCTAGGATCTATGCCTTGAATCCTCGTTTGGCACAACGATAGATACCCCGAAGGTTTCCTTACCCACAAGGTAACCCCTAGTGATTCCACTAGCAGCAACAAGGATATTATCCAAGTGGAATGCCCCTACAACCGTATGAATATTTCCAACAGTGGCAATAACCACAAGTGTGGGAGATGCCACATCCAGAGCAGAAGTACCCTTACAAGCAAGCAGATCCTTATGGGTACTATGTTTAGCAACTGGTCTCTCCAAGAGACTCTTCTAGTCATGCAGTCTTTCCTAGTTACTACCACCCCCTGAATATTTTATACATCCATCTCCATCAACCAAGGGAACAAACCCAAATCACTTCTACCCTCCATCACCTTCTTCTGCCACTCCTCCACACCATCCCTCTCAATTACCACCTGCTCCATCCATGCAGGGAGAAATACTACCACAGCCATAACAACGAAACACTATGAGAGCTATTAACTTACAATCGACACCTCGGCCAAGTGGATTGGAATCCAAGCCATGAAAACATCCTTTCTTCCAACCCAATAATTTGAACACACCCTCACCTATGCCTATGGCCAGTGCCTCTGAACCTATCAATGCCTCTACCATCATACTGCCTAAGAAGTCCTCCACTCTGCTGCACTCCAATGTCTAGATGATCATGCTCACACATGTCATGACCAACTGGATCAAAGTAGGTTCTCTCCCCCAAAAATTGACAAATCTGGAAAGCCTCCTCATACATCTTCAGGTGGCTAGGAATGAGCCGTGCAAAGCTCTTCTAGACTCAGGGTCAGTGGTTAATCTAATCTCTCATGACATGTAAAAGAACTAGAACCTGCCCCTACTAAAGAAGAGCAACATCCATCTTGAGTTAGCAAACCAATACATCATTGTTCCTTTGGATTTAGTGGAGGACATTGTGACCACCATTTGTGGGTGGTCCTACCCTATTGACTTCCTAGTCATCCGTGTTGAAAATTGTAAAGGAAACTTCCCAATCATCATGAGAAGAGCCTGGCTAAGCATGGTGGATGCATGAGTAGGACTCCGAGATCTGTGCTTGGAAATTTCAAAGAAAAATCATTTCGGTAAGATTGAGAAGAAAAGAGTTCCATGCATCGCGTACAATGACTTGGGGTGCAACTGTGTGTAGCAGTTACGGTCTGCTAAGCGGGCATCCATTCAAGCATATAGTTGATGTACTAAGGAATCACCAATTCAACAGTGCCTGTACATAGTAGCCACTAACCAAGAGGGCACCCAATGGCTAATAGCTGATCCTGATGGTAGCACATTATGCATGGAATCGTCTGAGGGGTTAGTGCAAGCCTATATTGATAGCACAGATGTGATGGAGGAGATTCATCAATAGATCTCCATTGTTGATGACCTAGATGACTAGTGAAAGCTAGAGATCCCTGAGAGCTTCAAGCAAGAGCCCCTTGAGCTAAAATCCCTACCAGCTTACTTAGAGTATGCATTCTTAAAGAATAGCAAGCTAGTAATTATCAATGCTACCCTTGCTCCTGAATAGAAAAAGATGTTGCTGGTGATGGTAAAAAAATGGGTTGCTGCATTCGCGTGGTCATATCCTGACCTAACTGGAATTGATCCTAGGATCTTCTAGCACTGGATCTACCTTGACCCTTCCATAAAGCGACGAAGATAGCCACAATGACAGTTGAATCCCAAGTTGAAGCAGGTTGTAAAGGATGAAACTAAACAATTTCTTAAGGTGGGATTCATCTATTCTGTCATCGATAGCGAATGGGTTAGCCCACTCATTATCGTACCCAAGAAAGATGGCAAGTGGAGGATCTATATCGATTTCTGGTTGCTCAACATGGCAACTTTCAAGAACCACTTTCGCTCCCATTTGTGGACCAGGTGTTGGACACAATCATAGGACACCAATATTATAGTTTTTTGGATGGTTATAGCGATTATAACCAAATCCAAATAGCACCATAGGACCAGGCCAAAACTACTTTCACCAGTCCATGGGGGACTTTTGCATATAAGAATATGCCCTTTGGCTTGTGCAATGCACTTGCGACGTTCCAACGCTTGGTCCTAAACATCTTCTAGCAACAAATTGGCAATGGTGTAGAAGTCTTCATGGACGACTTCTCCACCTATGGTGCCACGTTCGAGCAAGCCTTGGACCACCTAGAGTAAGTTCTAAAGAGGTTTGTAGATACCAATCTGCGACTCAATTGGAAAAAGAGCCATCTGATGGTCCAAGAGGGCATTGTGTTGGGGCATCACATTTCATCAATAGGGATCAACGTAGACCCTAAAAAGATCAAGGTCATCCAAGGAATTACCCACCAACCAAGTACTATCAAAGATGTGCAGTCATTCCTTGGACACACTGGTTACTACTGGTGCTTCATTGAGCACCTCTCAAAGATAGCCCAGCTATTGGTAGAGCTTACAAAGAAGGATGCTTCATTTGTCTGGATGGAGGAATGCAAGTCTGCATTCCAAAAGCTGAAACATAAACTCATAGAGGCTCCAGTTCTACAGGCACCTGATTGGTCTAGACCCTTTTATATTATGACAGATGCCTCCAACTATGCCTTGGGAGCTGTGCTTACACAGTGTGATGATCAAAGACATCCGTATTATATCCACTATGCAAGTTGTAGCATTGTGGGTGCTCAACTAAACTATACCACCACTGAGAAAGAATTGATGGTGGTGGTGTTCGCATTGAATAAATTCTGGTACTATGTGCTCAGATACGAAGTGTTTGTGCACACAGACCATAGTGTTATCTGGTTCCTAATGAACAAACCAACAGTGAGCCCCCACATAATTCAGTGGCTGGTGATTCTTCAGGAGTTTGATCTGACCATGGTAGACAGAAAGGGGTCTAAGAATGTGGTTGCTAACCACTTGTCTTGGTTACGATGGGATAACGTAGAAGAGGAGGAGCCTTTATCTGACCAGTTTCTAGATGAAATCCTCTTCATAGGCACCGTTGATCCTCAAGCACCCAAGGAATCTCCTTGGTTCAACTGCATCCTCACCTACCTTACAACCCAGGAGCTGCCAAAAGAGTGGAACCATTGACAAAAACAACAATTTCTTCATAAGGCCAAGCATTTCATGGAGATCAACGACCACCTCTACAAGGTGTGCATAAATGACTTGGTTCAATGGTGTTTCCCTGATGCTAATACACTACGCATCTTCTAAGATGCTCATGAGGGCCCTTATGGGGGCCAATATGTTGGATGTAGAATGGCCATTAAAAACCTGCTTGTAGGGTATTATTGGCCTACACTTTTCAAGGATGCACAATGGTTCACCCGCTCCTATGAACGATGCCAAAGAGATGGTGGGATGACAACACAGTTGGAGGAACCTCAATAGTGGATTCAGCCACTAGAGCCCTTCGACATCTAGGGTATCGACTTCATGGGACCCATCACCCCCTTGTCAAATGGAAAGGCATACATCATCGTGGTGGTGGACTACTGTACAAAGTGAACAGAAGCGATAGCCATCATCAACTGTTCTTCCAACACTGCCACACAATTTGTCTAGCAACAAATTGTTACCAAGTTTGGAGTGCCTCACGCACTCATTTTTGACAATGGGACTCACTTCATGGGGGTCACTTTTTAAAAACTCATGCAATGCTTAGGGGTAACACATAAATTCACAACACCTTATCACCCCCAAGCCAATGGACAGGCCGAAGTTATAAATAGGGAAATCACCAAGATCCTTACATGAACAATTAGCAAATACAATAGGGATTGAAGTACCAAGCTCAACGATGCCCTATGGGCCTATCGCTCCACTTGGAAACTTCCTATAGGGTACTCTCCCTATGAGTTAGTGTAAAAAAGTTGTCAACACTTCCAATCCAAGCAAAACTCCAGACACTATCCACTGCCAGTGACCTCGACCTTGACCTACCACTAGCATAATGTGAACGATTAATCAATTTAAGTGTGCTAGATGAGAATCGATTAGTGGCCCTATTTTCCAATGATACCCACAAGGCCTATAACAAGAAACAACATGATCTTAGGATCCAGAAGGTCACATTTTGATGTGGAGACAAGGGATTGTATTGGAATCCCTCACATGTATCCCAATTGACAAAGTTTCAGACACTATGAGAGGGACCTTATATTGTCTCCAAAACCTTCCCATCTAGGGCCTTGCTCATTCACAAACTTGGGGATCCCACCAGAACATAGTTGGTCAACCACCAACAACTCAAACCTTTCTGTGAGCTTCACACAGCCAGTGTCATAGCCTCATCATCAGCTAGTCATCCATGCTTCATTTTTTGTGTCTCTTCCTTTCCACCCAGTCGTGGGGGAGACCCTCATTCCTATTGATCCATTTCACTGCACCCCTCACCATTTTATTATTTTTTTGTTTTACACTTTTTTGTTTTACACTTTTTTATTTTACACTTTTTGTTTTCCATTTTTGTCTTCCAATTTTTGTTTTTCATTTTTTGTTTTACACTTCTTTGTTTTCCACTTTTTGTTTTACAATTTTTTTTTTGTTTGTTATTTACATTGTTTTCATCATATTGTTTGGCACTGTCGATTTTCGTTATGATGGGTACTGTAATAGTCTTCCTCATTATCTAGTTCCCACCATTGCATGGTTGTCCTTGGATTTTACATTGTTTCCACTTCATAAACTCAGCAGTGAGTCCACATCATCCACCCATTCACCATTCCATGGTTTTTCTTTTATCATGAACATGCAACCCCTCCACTTAAAAACATTTTAATGAATGTGTGACTTGTGTAGTTCCCCGATTATGGGATGATCCATTGGTTTGAATCGGGTGTGACTTCAAGGGAAATGCTTTATTTGTTGTTCTATTCTATTCCCTAGGTTGCTGGTGTTTCCTTATGAATTTTCTACCACTCCAAGTCTCTCTCCACAGAAGTTTTTGGGCAATTCGACCTTTCATGGTGTGGTCCTCACTCAAAAATTCAAAAGAAAAAAAAACAAAAAAAACAACAAAAAAAAATAAAACTGAGGATTCAAAGCACACCCCTTGGTCAGATGCATGCACACACGCATGGGTCTTCGCATGGTGTGGTTCCCCCACACAAAATAAAAAAAACATATCATGGTGGGAATTCAAAGCACACCCCTTAAACTATCTCTCATGGGCCACACGCACTAGTTATGGGACTTCCTTGGTCCCTCTAACTTTGTCTTGTTTCCCTTCCCTCTTCTCACATTTCTTGAAGTGGTGGTTCTCTATGGGGTCATTCTTGTTTCCTTGGGGGATGGTCGGGACTTCGTCTATTGTTGCAAGGTCACTATTTGCGGATGTTTCTGGGTCTTCCCTCAAGAAAGGTCCTGCCGAGTCACTTAACAATGCTTGCACATGGTGTTTCATGTGGCCGACACTCAGAATTTCCATTCTCTCCTCTCCTTCCATTTCCACTTCTCTCCGTACTCACCTCACTACCCTTTTTATGTTTGTGTGTTCATCGTGTTTTCTGTCAGTCTTTCATGCCTTGGTAGGTTCTCTTGGTTTGGAGTCTTCACTGGTGACACCACTTATTAGCACTCAGGCCCACATACCCTGGTGTTGAGGGTATGTAGGGGCTACAAAGGTTGTTGCCTGCTATGGGGAGGATCCACCTACATATTTCTAGTTCTGCCTGTTAAGCCTCTAATCCTTTGGATTTCTTAGTTGATTATTTTTAGTGTCCCATCATTCGATTTCATCCTTGCACAAGTTCTTTTTAACCCCCATTCTCCAATTTTGTCTCTTTTCACACTCTAATCCTTTCCTCTTGTCTTCAGCCATGATTGAGCATTTCCCATGCTTCAATCACCTCAATTTGGGTTTTGAAATTTTTCATATCAGGTGTTTTTTGGGTTGGTCAATAATAGTCTATGAGTGAATAGTGTTGCATATATGGGGCCCCGTATATGTAGCCACTGTGTATATGCGGCTACATATACACAGTCCCATCAACGCAGTGTCAAACCCCAATATAGACCCTGTCGCACTTTGCATTTTTTTCATCATTTGAAGTCCAAATTGAGGGGGGTTTTGCCATTTTTTCTACCTCACCCTTCCCAACACACCTACCTTCCATCGTGTGTCCGTATCAACCTGTCCTTGTCCTTTTTACACAATCGGAGGTATGCTCTCAGTCATGGGGGGTGATGCCTTTGTGTAATTAATTAATTAATTAATTAGTTGTTAATTACAAAACCTTTAACCCTAACTCCTAAATTAACACTCCAGGAGACTTAACGGTGTGCCTGTGCCATTAACATAACTTGGTCAACCTGAGAAGGTATATACAGACCATTTTATGCTACTTCTGAATGGTCTAACAGATAGTTGTGTTTGTTTTCAAATGGCACCCAAACCGAGGCATCCAAGGAACGAAGGACCATCACAACTATGGGACAAGCACCCACGTATGGGAAGGGGATGAGATGTGCAACCGCTAGAGTATGCGGAGGGTTCTCATGCAACTGGACCCTTCCACGAACGACCTGATGTGGAATCTATCCACCAAATTCCCGAAGAGGAGATTCCTGATGTGCAATCGCTAAGGGATGAGGCTCCTAGGATAGCACCATGGCTTGAGGTCACATTGACCCAAGCCTACCTTGATGCTATCATGCCACACGAGGTGCAACAGATGATCCTTTAAGAGTTAAATTTTGGACCATTTCTCAAAAACGTGCCAAAACACATGAGGCTTCAATTGCAAAATTCTTTGATGTGGCCAATCATCACAACTAGTGGTGAGTGGTACTTAGGAGAAACATATCTCTTCTAGATGAATCGGTAGTTAGGGTCAAGAGTAAGAATCAAAGACATTTATGTCTCTTACTCTTCATAAGCAATAACGCAAGCTCTAGGGTTGCCCGAAACTGGGGCAGATGTGGTAGAAATTCCTAAATAGGTCGATCTAGAGGTGAAAGCGCAATGGACCAGATGGTGCTATGGGGTAGAGCACAAGGAATTCAGCTCCTTGACCACGGCAGAGAGAGTCTACTCAAAGATCACATCTTACCATCTAAATCCAATGGTAAGACCTAGCAAAATCACTACCTTCTCTACTCGTGCATGTGCTGCCTTGAGTGAGAAATTTCCCATGAGTCTTCCACAGCTATTGTTTTTGGAGATTGAAAAGAGGTTTGCAGAGAACAAACGTGGAAGATGAGATCTCCCCTTTCCTTGCCTAATTTGAAAGTTATGCAAATAGGCAGGGATAGCACAATATTCTAATGACATCATCTGGTGTGCCCCAATTGCCTCGTGGCAAGAAATGATGAAAGACAAAACTCTTGCCATCACATAGATAGAGGAAGAGCAGCAACCACCTCCACCACCTAAACAAACAATGCAGCTGGGCTTGCAAACAATAGCAGAATACATCCGCTAGATCCAAGAAATGCTCTCAAGTCAGCGAGAGCAATCCGGCAGAACTGGTGGAGGAGACGATCCTTCGGTCTATCGTCCTACCATGAGCCACCTGGAGCAAGTGGCACAATCGGTCAGCTTTCTTGAAAGGGAAGGATCGATATTTTCCACCACCCGAGCATCCATTCCACCCAGATGAGATCCAAGCATCTGAGATGTATCAACTGCAACCCAGCAATTATTCCTTGAAATCTCAGGGAATGCTGCTACTTTCATGGTACACTTGGAAGATGGTGAGGGGGCGACAATCCTAGTGATGCAGCACCAAGGACAAGAAGTTGCAGTCGAAGTGGTTGCTGACATAATTGCTACTGTTCTCAATGCACCGACAGCACCTGTACCAAATATCCATGGTCTACAAGCTGTATAGGTGTCTACCGAGTCTTCACATAGCAGGATCGATGTAGCCCAACATGAAGAAATATTGAACTAACTGGTAACCACTTCCAGATTTCTTCAATCTTCCAGACAACATCATTGCAACCCAGTCAAAGCTACTCTTGGCAAGGGGTAAGAGCCTTGTTTGGGAAGGGCAACTAGAAGCTACTCAAGCTACTTATCAGTGCTTGGCAATGGAGGTAGCCCAATTAAAAGCCCAACTTTCCAATCCAGCCATCTTCAATCACAAAATCACCAAAGATGAAGCTTTTCAATAGCTTCAGCTTAAACTCCAGGTTGTTAAGGATGTAAGGGAGATGATGATCCTAGACAAGTCCATAGCAAACACCCGAGCGTATCACTTAGAGAAGGACTTGACAGTGGTTTGCCAGGAGAACGTGCAACTGACCACAGATGTTCATCGCCTGTGTAATGTTGGTGCAAAGAATGAGCACATGAAATATTTCATCCACCAATAGCAAGAGGAGCTAGCTAGGGTGAACGCTGACATAAGAAGGTTGGCTGCTGAGAATTGGACTCTGTCAATGGAGGAGGTTTGGGCATTGCAACATAAGTCTGTAATCGAAATTATCATTTGGAAAAATGAGGCCCTAAAATTTGAAAAAGCTAAAAATCATTACAAGGACCAAGTGGGATTCTAGAAGGAGGTAAATGAGAAGCATATTCAAGTTGCTAAAGGCTAGATGAACCAAGTGCTCCAGCAGCTCCGAGAAGGAGGCAATGTATGGCCATCCATCTTCGATGGATTGAATGCCTATAATCATGTAGAAATATGCCTAAAGCAGCTACAAATTGAAGAAATGACAGAATATATATGGAGTTAGCCAACCTTCAATATGCAAACCTGGCTATGCTCACAGTCGGGAGACCATGGTCTGAGTTAGAAAAACAAGTGGCTGCCTCATATTCCTTATACGAGGGTGAGTTCCAAGCGCATAAGGCAACAAAACAAAAGCTGGCAATAACAAACATGGAACTCGAGGCCCTCTGCATAAGCTTTGAAGGCCAACATACCATCACGAATGACCTCGCCCAAAGAATAAGTGACTACCAGCAATTGCAAACATCAATTCAAGTGTTCGATATCGAACGCAAATAGTTCGCAGCCTGGTTCGTCAATTTAAAAGAACTCATTATGGTGCTACCTTGCCCTTGGGAAATTCCAGTTCCAGCACACATTGGAGAAGCTACCTGGACCATGAATGATCCCAGAAGCAAAGAAGAGAAAATGAGGGCTCTCTTGGAGGCTTTTTGGCTATCTCTAGAAGTTGTAGCTACTGCAGGGTTACCGACATCTGTACCACCACCAACGCATGGGCCAGAGGCTAGAGAAGGTCCATCAGAACCACTGCCCCTAGGGACAATGTGATCTCCTCCAGCAATTTTGTGCATCAACCTACACAGCAGAGGCTCTATGACCAGTGAGGTGTTCAATTTTGTCTCTAAACACCGCCATTTTTGTAATTTTTCCTCCTCTGTAACTTGGGCACTTGGTAAATTCATGTTGTGTCATGTGTGTGTCATTTATGTGTTTAAGTCATGTGTGTTGTTAATAAAAATCCATACCTTCCAAATTGTCAAGTAACTCAAAGATAAGTTTTTGCTCAATCGTGGGGGTATGATGAAGTGTCAAAAGTCAATGCATCGATTGGGTTGCGTATACACGGCCACGTCAATGCAAGCCTGTCAACATAGCCTCCCTACGTCGACGTGGCCCCATTTACATAGCCACCCTTGCCAACCTATAAATATGAGGGCCTTCCGCTTCATTTAGGCATCTTTTTGAGTAGTTATAGTGAAGCTCTTATAACTTGTTCCTGCAAGAGATAGAATATTTTCCAAGTGCCCACAGTAGGTGTAAGAAAAGAAATCAGATCTTTATTTGAGCGTTGATGTATCTGAGCCCATTGGCATGATGGTAATAAAGATGAATTGTTCAAGCATACCTTGCAGTATTTGGACTTAGTTATTTCATGCATTTAATAGTTTAAAATGTTTATGATTTATTAATTACTTGTTGATGCTTTATTAGTTACTTATTAATTATTTATGTTTTCATTATTATAATTTCAATCATTATCGTTCATTCGTAGTTCGTTAAAGACATAAGTACAATCATCTTGAAAATAATCCAAACACTTGGTAAGCCCAGTGATGCCTAACGTATGGTAACCTAATAGTGTTAGGAAATGCTCAGAACGTGCTCAGAAGATGGGACCAAATACTTATGCTAGGATTAGTTAGAATATAAACTAGGATAATTAGAGATTAGATAATAGTTTATTCCTTACTTTCCATACCTCAATTAGTTTCTAAAAAGATAATTAAAAAGATATAAAAATCATTAGCCTTAGTCTTACTTAACCATTGTAAATAGGACCTCACAAGTGAGATTAGAATGACAACAACCGTTCTAACCCAAGGTTTCACTGGTTAGAAGTTTGGTGTATGTTACGTTCTTACAATCTGCGGATTTTGACCGAATTGCACGTGAATGCTCATGATTCGTATGGTTGGGCGTAGGGATACCTAGCCACTCATCATCCAGGTACATTGCTAGTCAAATAAGACATCATACAACTAACTCAGATCCACTCTATGGGCACTCACTAACTATTCTCTAAAATTACAAATAAAACTATAAGAATCTGGCTACTCTATTAACAAAAGTATGAAAAATAATGCAAAACTATTTCCCAAACCATGCACCCAAGTACTATATTTATAGGCTAGCCCATACCCCATATCCCCACTCTCCCACACACCCCTCTCCCCCACACCCCCTCCCCCTCGACAATATTAGATATCTGATAACACATATAGGGGTCCAATATCAAGTATTTGATAACACATATAGGGGTCCAATATCAAGTATTCAATATCGAGGCTTCAATATCCAATATCAGAGCTAGGCAAATCATGACTAATCACCTAGTCATGAGACTAAAGGCCTCCAACATTGGCAGTTCCAAATGAATGCTAACATAATCCAATTCCCCCTTGAACACCTTGGGAAATTTCTCCTTCAAGCCTAGTACACCTATAGGAAGTTCAACTTGCACATCATTATGGTTAGTAGCAACTATTGTCATAACAATAAAACCAAAACCTATTTCATCATCTTCCTTAATATATTCCCTCTCTTCTAGAAGTATTAAGGAAGAATTAAGTAATCTTTACTACCTCACTTGTTTAGCCATCATAGGAATCAACTCATGGATTCCATCAAATCTAGCTACACTCCATACATTTCTTTCTTCATCAAACTTAGCACCATTGTCAAAATGCCAAGGTTTACCAAGAATTACATCATCATAATCTATTAGAAGCTCTAATTTTAAATTTCAAAGTACATTGTTCCCTCACCTCCTGAGAAAAATCTTTAGACATCCAATGCACTTTATAAGGTATAGGATGAGGATTAGTTACCAAACCCAATATACAAACTACTATGGATGAATTAACATTTTCTTGGGCTTCCTCATCAATCAAAACATGAATCCATTCCACACTAAGTAAACATCTAGCTCTAATCCAAAATAGCAATTTTCTATTAGGGTGTTCTCCTCTATTAACACTTGTCATGAATGCAAAAGAATTTAATTCAAAAACATCCTCAATGTTTGGAACATTAGGATTTCCTCTCTAAAGACCTTGGCTTCATCTCTCATCCAAATCCATGGTTTGCACATCTTTATGCTTGAATTTCTTGTGAGATGAACATTTCCGTTACTTTTATTTCCATTTGCCACACTTGAAGCATTAGATTTTTGATGAGCCATTGCCATGACTATTTTCTCCTTTGCCTTGGTCTTTCTTGGTTTTACCCTTCTCATCATCTCTTTTAATATTGTTATCATGGATGTCATTATTGTCTTCAAATTTGGACTTGGATCCCTTTCCATATATGGTACCCTTTTCCTTTCCCTTGGAAGCATGTTTGTCCTTGTTTCTAATCCACTTAATTTATTATCAATCTTGAGTATCAAATCACAAGCCTCATCAAGAGTTTGTAACTAATAGAAAGACAATTGATGGTATGCCATTTTAAAGCCTCTTAAAAAAATCAAATCTTGTTCATACTCTTTGCAACTTACCTTCACTTGATGGAATAGATCACAAAATTCAATGTAGAGTCCTTTGACATCCTTATCATCTTGCCTTAGGAATTTTAACTTCATAATGATCTTTTGTCTTGACAAGACTGTTCAAATTTTCTTTTTAAGTTATATTTCATCAGATCCCAATCTCTGATGGATTGACTATTTCATCTTTCATAATCTTGGAACTCTTTTTCCTACTAAGTAGAAGTCATCCCTTTTAATCTAGATTCAACAATAGGTAACCTTAAGTTATTTGGTACCTCTTCCAACTAGAAATTATTTTCAAGTACCTTCATCCAACTCATCAAAACATTGGTACCATCTATATCATTGAAATTATTCAACTCCATATAGACAAGTCTTATAGCATTTCTGAACTCTCTAGCAAGTCTTGCCTCATCTTCCTCATCAAGATTTTCTAGAGAAGAAGTATTTAACATACTTAGAGTCCTTGGAATTCTTATCTAAGGAATAGGATTTCCTCCCATTGGAATCCTTGGCTAATGGATTCCTACACTATCATAGTTGGATTTTTCTTCTTCTTCAACTACTCCATATCTGCTTGGTTATAAAAAAATTTCATAAGAACATGCATGCTCATCACCTCCATGTGCTTGGATATGGCTAGGATCGACATTCCTATCTACCTTTGTGTTGATTTCATCCAATAGAGTAACCATTATCTAAAAGGAAATCTTCATTTTGTTCATGTATCTACTTAGGGTTTACACCTATTTCTTCTTTGGTTCCATCTAAAATTAATAAAATCCTTGACCAATTCCAAGAAACACAACTACAATCAACATAAAGCTTCAATAAATACAAGGCTCTAGTACCAATAAAGTTAGAGTAGGTTCACTCCAACAATTAATCACTTTCAAATACTAAATCTACATCTTATGTAAAGATAATTAATTTTCTAGAAAATAAGAAAACTAACTATCTTCAATTATTCAATTAGAAGATTTCAATAGGGTTTTCAAAACCTACATGCATCCAAAAATCTCTCAATCACAAAAATAATATTTTAGACCATGAGGCTTTAAAAATACACAATGACTATTCTCAATACAAGATACAACCAATAGAAAATCTTTTCCACAACCTAAGACTGAGACATCACTCACAAGTAAGACATAAGATAAGAGAACACATAGTCCAACACACCATATAATTGATCTTGGATTTACAATCATCGATTGCACTCACTCAATGTGCTATCCCACCCTCTCTTACTAAGCTCTCTATACTCAAGAGCTCTCTTTGTTACCTATGGTATCAACAATTATGAATTACATTAATATTTATGAATAATTACAAGATAAGAAACCTAGAGACCTTTCCTCAACTTCAATTAAGGTTCTTAAGTTGTTATCACCTTTTCCCTGGTTGTTTCCATCCTTTGCCAACTTACCTTGACTATTTTGGAAATTAGGACAAGTGATTTTGGAAGTTTCCTCAGTTGTAAGCATCATCTCTAGTGTTGGCAAGATGTCATATTTTAAAACCCAACTTACAAAAGAGATGTCATCTGTATTATCAATATGTCTTCTCCATGGGCAAGATGTCTCCCTAGAGATGTCTTTGCTATAATAAGATACATCTCCCCTAAGATGTCTCTGATAAAATAAGAGAAGTCTTCCCTAACATGTCTATGCTATAGTAAGAGAAGTTTTCCTAGCTTCTTTAAGCTATAAATCAACTTGTAGGGATGAAAAAGAGAATCAAAAGAGTTGTCTCTACACCAGCATGCATACCTAACTTTTAATATCATGATTTTGAGTAATATGTTAATTGTGTTAGGAACTTCTACATTCTGAATTTTAAGTTATACTACAAGGCAAGTGTCTAAACTTTTGTTGATCTCAAGAGTCTCTTGTATAGATATTTTCATAGAAAATTTTTACCAAGTAATGATTTGAAGATGAAGAATACTAATGTCTCTTAGACTATAGAGAATGTGAATAATTCTAAAGCTTTTAATTTCTTTTCATCTAATGATTTATACAAATCTCTATCAAGGATATTACTTCTTCATATATCTTTTAATATATTATTGGATTTATTTGTTTAAATAAGGAATTTATATTAGTGATTCAGTCTATCCTTAAATGCTATAAAATTAGTGTTTTACATGCCAGCTATTTCTTCCAATCCTTTTTTATTGTTAAACTGGTCAATTCTAACATGGCTTAGAAATCCTTATGTAATAACTCAATGTTTCAAACCTAGAATCTTAGGTTTGTTATTCATTTTATGCTAGGTAATTAAGCATATGGTTGCATTTTATAGCATAGTTTAATATTATGGTAATAGTTTGTGTTATGGATAGTGGTCTATACTAGTATATTCTAACATCCATCTTATGCTTATAGAGTTTTTATTCATTGATTTCTTAATAGCATGTATATCTTAATTTTGGACATCTTGAGATTTAATCTTTGAACCTCCTAATTGGTGTTTTATGATTGGCACATCATGGTATATTTTCTTATAAGCTTGTGTACAATATAGCTTGGAATAGCCCCTTATGCATTAATAAGATTTGATCCTTGAATCTCTTATTAATAATGAGGTGTTAGCCTAGGGGTAAGGCTCTCAATTTTCAAGCTCCAAGTCATGAGTTTTATTTTGGTAGAACATGTTGAGTTATAAAGTTCTAATTAGACTATATATCTTGGGATGTACCTATATTACAATTATTTTGGGATTCTAATACCCCCAATCTTAATGCATATATTATTATACTTTAATGATATATTTTGTGAGATATCAACCTTGGATCTTGCTATTGTTACATATTTTGAAATTGCTATTATTATACTTTCTTTCTTTCTAGTTATTATTTATTTGTACTTACTAATACTTTGTATTTCTTGATAAATATAGGTTGGAAGGTTATGGTGGTTCATGGTTGCTAGTTAATATTTATATTTATATGATGAATGTTATTTTAAGATTTTGGAATAACATAGTTATACTATGCAAGTTAATTGTATGTAAAATATAATTTGGGATTTTTTATAGTTAATTCTCTTATTTCTTATTAGACATAAGAAACAAGGATTAGATGATGTGGGTCATTTTTAATATCCCTTATGTTGACTTGAACCTTTGATCATAAATATTTGTTAATCAATTGAACCCTTATGTAGATGCATATGGCCCAATCTTGGAATTAGATTATTTATTTTGATGTTTAGAAAATCCTAGTTTATGGCTATTAATACTTGGTAATGGATAACTATTTTAGCATAATTGTATTACTTCTCTATTGCTTTTGATTTCTTCTTATGGCTATGCATGGAGGCTCTTCTTATGGGTTCATATCTACAACTGATTTTGGTATGCATTCTTTTCTCTTAGCATGATCTTATAAATCTATGGTTTATGAATGTGTATAAAGCTTCCCTTCAATTCAATCTTAGATAGATGAAATGGTTCTTCTTACATTTATTCTTGACATTGTTTTCCAAATTTTTGATATTGACTTGCTTTCCTTTTGACACCCTAAACTATGATTTAAGATTTTATGCTATGAATTAATCATCTTCACATATTACTCTGCCTTCTTTTTTTAACTCTAATATTTTTAATCATTTTCTTTCCTTTAGAAAGTGGTAGCAACATATTCAGCAATTTTAGGTTGTGCATCATGATTTCTAGAATTTGTTGCAAGTTTGCAAAACCAATGCATGACATTTATGTATGTCACGGCAGATATAGGGGTTGAGATGTAAGTTGCAATGATAGAAACAAAGCTTTTTTAGAATAAAATAGCATAAACAATGTCTTGTAGTAGTGCTATCAATAATATAGGTCACTAGTTAGCATTCTAGGCATGTATGGATGCATCCTTAATATTGAAAATCTAGGAAATAACATTAGCATTTCATCAACTATCATGATTTTATGAAAATGTAACTAGTATGGTATCAGCTAGTCGATCATGATAAATTAACTTTAAAGTTGGTCCACCAACTTAGTCACATGAGCTTAAGTATTAGAAAACCTTAGGTGATCGTGAGGAGTTAATACTTAGGATAGTTTTAGGGTTAATATAGCTTAACATAATCTAATATTCAAAATTATATAAGGATGGTCTAGTAGGTGAGATTTCAAATTGAACAGTTCTTAATGGTTAGTTTAAGTTACTACTAGCCTTATAGTTATTTTAATGTGTGAGATTGTAACTTATAGAATACCATTGATAATAGAGAAGCATGAGTTAATGGAAAATATTGCATTAATGGTTATGCTAATGGTTAGGATTAATAATTAAGTTAATTGTTGGTGTTGGATCCAAAACTGTGTAATTTTAACATGTGGCCTATCTTACAACTCATCTATGGTGTTACCAAGATGGTTTCCTCTACAATGAAGGTGTTCTAACCCTTCCTACACGTGTTTCATGTATATTGTAAATCAAAGATTTGAATGAAGATTTTAGTTAGCAGTGCAAATTAGATGGAGAATGATACAAAACTAGATGGTGCAATGTAGATGAAGGATTCAAGTATTGTTGTATAATGGAATCATATTATATATTTGTAAAATCATCCTTATGATTTATGTTGTACTTCATATAAACTTTGCATTAAAAGGATTTATGTGGAAGAATTTATTGTAACATTCCATCGATATTGTAAAGTAATTATTTTTTATGACTTAAAGTATGCTTATGAGATTATAAGGTTTCATACTTGATGAATTAAAGTTTTTCCAAATGATAATTTGTGAATGCTAAGTATTTCATATGGCATATACTGTTTTATAAACATTTTATTCATATCCCTTAAATGATTATGTTGTCGCATTATATATTCTATGGAGTAGAAATTCAAGAGAATAAAGACAAAATCCCAAAAGTGGCATGGCAATATGCACAAAAAAAGTAAAGCATTATTTGTGCATAAAGTTATATTTTTAAGATGGAATAAAGTCAAATATAAGTGGATAATACCTACATAATGAATACTAAATTGTGATACTAATAAAACCAAAGGAAGAAAGAGCACTAAAGAAGAAATGGTTGACACTAGTGTGATAGTAGAAATTTAAGGATACTTCCTCCTAATGAAGAAAATTAATTTATATGGTAAAATGCATAGTAAGTTGTGGGTGTATTGTTTCAAAGGTTACAAGTGAAATTAGGGGCCTATAGCATTTGCATCCTTACCATCTGAGTAACTAAAAATTTTGAGATTAACCAGGGCATACACTAATATAGTGTTTGTTTTTGTTAATTCAGTACTTAAACTAGGACATCGTTGAAAGTATTATTCCTACCAATAAAAAAAATAATGTACAGTCGAGATGAGGCAGAGATTAACCAAATAGGTTACAACATTAAAATCTCTAGAAGAAGCAGAGAAGAAGTTTCAGAAATGTCCATTCATATTCTCATCCAAGATTAAATGAATTGAGTTAACAATTAAATTATTTTGCAAATAAAATCTCATCAAAAATAGGTAGCCTTGTAGTGCATTCAAAGTTCCTGGTAATATTATGTCAAAAAATAATAAAACCCTGATGGCATCATCATGGAGGCCTTGCCTCATGGTAGATCTCGTTCAACACTCAATGGTGGAGAAAACATCTCAAGCAACAAACATAATGCCATGATCCATCAAAATAATGGTCATCTCTAATGCCATGGTCATCACACCAACACTGCCATTGGCATCCTTCTTCTCTCGTGTAGTCCATGCAACATCAAAGAAAGAAATTCTCATAGAACCAGAGCCCTAAGCTACATTTTTTCCTTTGATGATATGGTAGCTACAACCAGAACAACGACTAAGTTAGATTCAGAAACATTCATCAAAAATGGTGAACAACGAAGGGTACATGCGTGTAGACTGGGAAGTCGGTGGCAGGACGCATGCAGATGGTAGACACGACAACAAGACTATGAATGGTGACGAGTGGTGATTTGAAAAAATACCAACGATTTTGATGGCATCAAAACAAAAAATTACATCAACCTTGCCATCACCACTCTTCCTTGCGATAATGGTAGAAGACTCCATGACATCTGGCAGCGAGAATGATAAGCCAAAATCGTAGGCACAAAAGGCAATGTGAGTTAGAGAGGGTTATGACAATATTCACAGGAATACATTACCAATTCAGATTTTAAAAATATATGCACCATCCAGTTGTTGGTATATAACATGGCTACAACATCGTTAATTTTGATAAAATTATTAAACTCGTTATTTTACTTTAACATTCACTTTTTAAAAAAGGATATTTTAAAAAGGTTTACGAGACATTTGTATAATATACTATAGAAAAAGGACATTTGGCTATATTCCTATAAAAGTTGCAACTTCTTATGTTGGTTACAACTAAAATCTCCATAATATTTTAGCTTTCCATCATTAAGAAGACACTTGCTAAATATGGCATATATTTCTCAAATTTATCATAACTTCTATAGAAGTTATAACTTATTAGGGTGGTTATCAATTAATCCCCTAAATATTTGTAACCAACCTCAATCTTTCATGATAATTGTAACTACCCTAAGGCTACTATAAATAAAGCTTCAAGGGTAGAATGTAAAGGATGAGCAAAAAAGGGAAAAAAAAATTAGAAAAATACATTTGAAGACTTCTTGTAAGATGGCTTGCTAAAGACATAAATTTGGTTGCTTTATTTAATCATGTGAGTTCATTTCTTTCCATTTTGTTTTAGTTTCTTAGCTAGTGGTTTAGATAGTATCATGCTTGGCATTTAATTTTGGGATTTGTCCTAGGTTGCTTTTATAGCTTTGTTTTTGCACAATATTAGACTCCTATTAAGATTTACCATAGAAGTGCTCATGTTGTTGGAAGCCTCAAGTGCAATTTAATAGTACTGTCTTAACAAAAAATTTTCTTTTGAGCATAGATGATCTAGGAAAATCGTTGGTATTTTGATGGGACTAAAATAGCTTCTTTATTTTTAAAGTTTATTGTCTTGAGATTTCAATCAAGAAATTGTCAAATTTTTTTAAAGCTATGTTGAATGCAATCTATGAAAACTGTTAACTAGCCAAAATAGACACTCGTACTTGTAGTTTATGCAACAATTTTTGGTAGTATAAGAAGATTGTCTTTTATGAAATTGCTTGTTGAGCTTGAAAGGTTTGGACAATTCATAGTTATTGAATTGGGAATAGCTTTATTACAGAGTGTTTCCTCATGTTAATTTATCTTGCTTAAATATTTGAGATTTCACACAAATATGCTTTCTTTTCATTTCTATTTCTATGTCCATTGAATCTCACTCTATTTCTAGTTTTCTTGTGAAACTTTCTCTGGGGGAAATTAGGACTAGAGTAGCAAATTTGTGCTTAAATGTTTTTGTAAAATTTTATTTCTTACAAGTAGGTATTATAGGGACCATATAGATTAAGTGATTGAACAAAATAAGAATCTTCAACAACTCACAATATATGACAAAGTTAGCTGAATCTTTTTTATGATAGCTTATTATAGTTTTATACACAACCCAACCATTTTAGCATTCACAACAGCAAACACATACTCACAACTACTAAGTCTAGTTGAAGGCATTTGATTCTTGGTATTGCCAGAGACCAGCAAGCACTTAAACCCTATTTGAAGAACACCTTCAATCCTATGACCCTGAAGGTCACAAGACCCAGAGGCTACCAACATTGGCAATCCCAAACAATTGCCAACAGATTCCTTATATTTACCTATGATTAATTTTGAATTATGACATCTATTGTATCTACTTTGGCTTTTTCTACATAACTCACAAACTTGGATCTTCATTTTTATAAGTCATTCTCCTATTCGGAATCTTCGAGAACCTTCTAGTAGGCCCCAATGTGTGTTTTCCATGTGATCTATATATTTTTTCATAATGTACATGCTTTTCATTTGAGCAATTTTCCATTTCTACGTGATCTATGCATTTCCCATTTTGGCAATTTTTTTGTTCCTGCATGATTCAACATGTTTCAAATTTCAACAATTTGCCAATTTGGGACAACTCTAGGTCCATAAATAAAGGTCAATAATCCAAAAATTTTAGGACTTTTGGCTTCTTGGAATGGTAAAAATAGAGAGAGGCTTATCTCTTTGAGCACAACAAAGATCATTTCTGCGTGCAACAGCAAAACAAGATCAAGAGCACGAGCACTTCCTACCATCGCAAACCTTGTGTGCTTCTCCGTCATCCTTAAACATCTTCTTGCATTTTCAATGTCACTCCCATAGATAGAATTCTCAAGCTTCTACAATGCTCCCAAAGTAGAATTTCAAGTGTTCATGTTATTTTTTTTTTTTATCCTTTACATTAGCAATGGAAAACTTGGTTGAAACAACTCTGTTTTGGCTTGGAATTACCTCCAAACTACATTAACAACTTCTTCATCATCCATCTAGTCCTTTAAACGTTCTATTTTCTCCTTTTAATTTGTATTTTACTCAAGATCTAATTTCTTTTTATCAGCTTTACCCCTCTATCTCTTTGGCATTTTCTCTTCTCTTATTAGTTTGTGGTTTGGCCCTCCACATGAGGTAAATGCTTTGCTTTTTCTTCCTTTTTTAATCAATACAACATCTACATTTGGGATCTTTCCCCACATTAACATACTATCTCTTTTTTACGCTTGATTACATACATTCTACACTTTGTTAATTTTTCTCTCCCATCACATTAATTTCTTGTCACATCAAAATAACACAATTTTAAATGTTTCATACTTAGCCAATTTTTAATGTTTTATACTTATCCATTTTCAACATTAAAACTCACATCAAAATGGAAGGTTTCATTTTATACTTAGCTATTTTACATTTCACTTTTATTTCAATGTTCATAACTCATTTTACACTAAGTTTATTTTTCAATAATCTACACTTAATCATCTCAACACTAAAAAACCTCACTTTTTCATCACTTCTTACCATTCCTACTTCATGTACGGTAGGCTAAGCCTATATTTTTTTAGAGGATTTATGCCCCTTCATTTCATAATCATATATTTATTTAGGGTTACCTTGATTTGACAACAGTTTACAATCGTGTAGTAGCTATCTCAATACTTAGTTCATGGAGGTGTCCTTATAGAAATGGAAAGCACATTTTTGTAGGAACATTTTTGGCACTAGAAGGAGCATCAATAGGATTTCTAGTATCATAAATTTAAATACCTACTAGCCTATAGGTCCTTTCCAACACTTGGAATTTTTCTCACTTTAAATATTTTTACTTGGTTTTATTTTCTATTTCCATTTGCACTTGATCCTTATTTTCTGAGTATGTGTAGGGGACTCTCTTTGATACCATGACAGGGTAAGAATCTAACTCCTCCCAGGGCTATTAAATCCATAAGTTGATGGAAATGTGGAAAGATTAAATACTTATGACACTCATGATGCAGCATGACTACAAAGGTGCATGCACTAAAAAGGAGCTAAGCATTAAGCTATCTAATAATAAATTAAGAAGAATGACTAAATACAAGGTAGCCAATGGTTTGGGGTCTTTCTTCCTAAATCCTAACGATCCTATTAAGCTTACCCAATCTAAGCAAGTCACACTAGTAGAATATTTACTTGCTAGAGATGAAATCTAGGCCATGGCAAGTGGCATAGTGGAACATCTCATTAAGAATCCTAACATCAATGTTAGTACCTTAAATTGGTAGTTCCATGATGGGCAAAGCAAGTAAAGTGGAGATATCAGTGTTTATGATGGTGATGAGTGGTGAGGTACCCCTACACTCAACCATACGAATACGAGCATTTCACGCACAATCCAGTCAAACTCCGCAGATGGGCTAGTTGTGGTATCCAGATAGTTACTCATTGATCACAGTTCATTGTCTTGCCACCTAGACTACTAATTGCTTGATCACATATGGTTTAGTCCAGAGTGAGGTGTATGATATGTTCCTAAACTAATGCTACTCCTAAAGGTAATGGGAAATAACTTTAACTAAGCTAAGAGGAAAAGGGAGAGAGGGAGCTAAGCTAAGAGGAGATAGGGGAAGAGAGTCTAAACTAGTCTAAGTGTGATGAGCATCCATTACTTAATCATCTGTATCCATCTTAGGCCTCGTGCGTGACTACCACTAGGATTACCAAGTGCATCGCCTGAGTATGCTACTGGGATACCAAGCAGTCACACGTAGATGCTCGTGATCAAGTCGTACTAATTCCACGTTTAAGAAGATTAGGGTGAAGAGATATTAACTACAAAAACAATAATTAAATAATTAAACTAAGTGGATGTTGCAATGATGAAGTAACTCGATCTTTATTTTTGGTCATGTGTGTGTCCAGGTACATCACACTCGAATAAAGGATGCCATATAATTACAATCATCACACTGCGAGCATGCACTAGAGGAGAAAAAACAAAAAGACTCTAACTAAATTGACTCCTAAAACTGACCAAAAACTACTAAAAATGACTCCTTTCCCATGCGCCTACATGTGTATTTATAGGTCTACACAAGAGTCGCGATATCATGTATCCAATATCGCAACCTGGCTACGATATCATGTACCTGATATTGAGGCTTCAATATTGGGAGTCTGATATCGCAGCTTGATGAATTATGATTTATCATACCCCCACGAAGGAATAACAACTCATCCTTGAGTTAAAAATGAGAACAAGCTCCATTTATTACATAGTGGATAGGTATGGGATTATTGGCTAACTAATGATTTATTCATGCCACAGTGGAGAACTCAATAGGAAAAAATTCGGACACACCACACAATTATAGTATTACAAAATTGCAAAGTTGCAAAATTGTAAACTTTATTTGGCTCATGTGGTTCCAGGTGGCAATGGCTCCTCCATGGGTTACTTTCCCTTGTCTTGTGCTCTAGGTTTTGGGATTTGAGGACGTTGAAGTAGTGCCTGGAGCTTCTCCTCTTCTATTCAAGGATCCTGTGCTATCCATGCTGATGCTCCAATGCTTGATGAGGTCGGCACCTCCCATGGGCACGGTAGTTGCAGGAACATCTTATTTTCCTTGACGTACCAGGCCACAAACAACTGTCATTTCTCCTTGTAGGCTCTAGCTTTTTCCCCGTACTCCTAAAAATCTATAAGTCATTGATCCAAGTCTATTGTGACATCTTTTTGTCCTTGGTAGCTTTCTTTAACCACCTCTAATTCAGAATTTGCAACTTCCAGCTTCTACAATATTTTCTTGTGTTTTGAAAATTCTACTTCATACTTGGCATAGGTGGTAGCTACCTGCCTTTCGAGCTCTTTCCTCGAGCACCCTATTGTCAACATGGCTAGATTAGCATACCGTAGATTTGGAAACTCCATGTACTCTATGAGATCCTAAATCTGTAGGTCTTAGCTTTTAAGTTCTGCCTAGTGGACAAATGCATATGTATTCAATATGGCCCGCCAATCAGTGTGGTGAGCACTAAAAGTGTTGATGTGGGCCTTGGCCATATGAATCTCTTTTTTGATAACTTGCTTGTACATTCCCACCTAGTCTTGAAAATGCTCCTTTAATTTTTCATGCCACTTGGTCTCATTTTGCCATGCACTTATTTCGATGGCCATCTTCTGATGAATGACGTGTACCTCCTCCATTGAGAGGGTTCAATTTTCTCTGGCCAAATGAGTCATGTCCTAGTTGACCCTAATCAACTATTCTCATAGCCACTGAAAATTTTCTTTAAGAACGTTCTTTTGTTTCTCCACAGATGTCAACCGAAGATTGTCGGCAACAAGCTATTTATTCTCTTCTTGTAAGGCCTTGAGTGTCTTAGCATATGCATAGGTTTGCGCTTGTACCTTGAAGGCATCCCAGTTGGCCTTCTCCTTTTCCTCCATCACTCTTTTATTTTTCTTCAATAATTTGTTAAGTTGCTCTATCCTGAAGGTGTCCAACTGGTCTGCAGGAATGAATTGAGACAAATTCCGTTGTGCGGCTTGCAGGGTTACAAGCCTTTCTTGTAGTCTTGCCAATTCCGCTTCTGTGTGCTTGGCCCTTATCTTTATCATGACCAGCTTCCCTTTGGTGGATATGAGGTCTGATTGTGTTTCCATAACATCTTGTGGGATGTCAAACAAGGACATCATCACCTATCCTATTTGCAACAATTGATCAAGCACATTCTCATGCTCTGTAGGAGTCATTGAGAGATCGACCAAAGTTTGAGCATCCCGTGCTCCTGTGAAATCTGCTAGTGGCACAATAGGGATGTTAAAAGATTCTTTGATGTGATCTATAACCACCTTTGCAGCTCTCACTACATCCTGGTGTTGCATGACCACCACTGTGGCCCTTTCACTAGTCTCCAATTACACCTAAAAGGATGCAACGTTCCCTGAAATCTATTGCGACCAATAAGTCTCCCCTCCTCCTGTCTAAATGGACACCTCGCCCCACGCATGATCTATAGAGACAATGGATCATACGGTATCATTAATGACATGGAAGAGATTTGCATCATCATGACTTCCCCAACTAACTGTCTCAGTGATGGCCTTGAGATGGCTCATCAACAGTCGGTAATCTTGTGGTGGTGGTGGTAGTTGATCTTGCTAGCTCATGCTAGGCACTACTTCTTTTTGTTGACTAGGTCTTATGCTTGGAAGTTGGCTAGGCCATACAAGTTGAGTTGCATTGGGCCCCATCATCTATTCTTGCTCTTATTCTGGCTCCAACGTCTCACCAGCACTTTTCCTTGCAGCTAGTGGCTTCAGCAGTTTAGCATACAAAGCATTTTGGGCTCTTCTAAGAACATCATTGGTGTATCCTAGAATACCAGCATGCTTGCACAGCTTCCTGATGAGACAAGGAAAGGGCAACAGAAACTTTCTTATCTTGCATTCTTCAAACCGCCTTAAGATCTCCGTGAGATATAGATGAGGTAGGTTAGCGTTAACCTTTCCTATCAATAACACACTTCCTCTTGCCACATATGTTGAAATTCTATTTAATCCTTTTGTGGGGAAGATGTGATAAGTACCAATCTTGAAGTAGATTCTCTCTTCCAACGTCAATTCTCCATATATCTTATCTTCCTTTTCGTATGCCCTGTCCAACCAAACCTTTCGTGCATCAGCATTAGAGCGAGTGGACAGGTGAGCAACTTTCGGCCCCATATTTGGAAGGTTTAACACTTCCAAAATAGCCTTGGTGGAAAAATCAATGGAAACACCACAAATGTCAACTGTGATGCCTTCTTCTTTATTTTGTCAAAATTGGTACGTTTCTCCTAAGTACTAGGCACCACTTTCAGAGAGGATAGGCCATAATGGGGACCCTTTGAGCTAGTCCCTAACAGCCTCAGGAGTGAATTTTGTAAAGGGTTTGAAGTTCAATTCCACAATCACTGCAGCTAATGTGGACCTTTCATGGATGTCCTGAACACACTCCAGGGGCAACGTGAGGTGTTATCCCTATTCAGGCACTATAGCAGCTCCACATTCTGCTTGTCTTGATTGTACAATGGTAGGAGTCTCTTGATGGATACTGAAAGATTGCGTCTCTTGCTCTGTATGTTGTTCCACAGGCACCTATCCTCTACCTCTCTTGGGTCACTTAGACCCACCTTGAGAGGGACCTTCTTGTTGTCCATGCTTTGGAGCCATGTGCAATCACATGGGGCCAATCATTAGTAAGGTTGCTTACCAAAGTTAAGTTATACCTTACTTCCTACCTTAATGAATTTGTTCTAATTTCATGTGATTTTAAAGTAAGGAATTTTTAAGAAAATGTCCCCAAAAGATTTCAATATTTGATCCCTTTTTCTTAGGTGGCTTCAGAGTTTAATTTCCCGGTATAGGTAAGGAGATGAAATTGTTTTTGGCACATGTTTATTATTTTTATAATTAATTACCCTTGATAGTGTCCTTCGAGCGATGACGAATTTCAAAAAAATTATACTCAATTTGATGTGTACCCCACCCCCATGACTAAGCTGAACACTCCAGGTTTAAGTAGGTTCAAATGGAATGAAAATCGAAGCACTAGTGAGCGAGTTATGGTGATCAAAACAAGAGATGTGCAATTGCAAGTCATAGAAGAAAATTTGAAAAACTCCTCCCATGTGAACAGTTGCAAATGATGNGGGGGGGGGGGGGGGGGGGGGTCCATATATATAGATTTTAAGGACACGATATCGTGTACCTACTAGCGAGGACCCAATATCGCCTCTGACCCAATATCGGGTCCTATCGAAAATAGGGTACTTAAAAAATTTACAAATTTTTTGAAGCTCCAAGGTATAAACTAAGGACGTGTAGGTCAATGTAAAGGCGTTTAGGGTAATAAAAACTAGTCCTGAGGGCACAAAGAGTATAATGGTGTAAAATATGATAATGAAAATCATGAAGAGTAGGAGGAAAAAGGACATGTGTTAGCTCATAGGAACATTTGAACCAAAAGGATGATAAGGAAAAGAAGAACGTTGGTAATACTTGGAGGGTATTAAATGATGTGCAGGAGATGTGTTACGAGTGCAAATTACAAGGGTTATGCAAGTGGGTCCTCTCCAAAGTAGGTTCCAACCTATAGTGCCCTTGCATAACCACACCTTAAAATGTACATAGGCACTAGAAGGATTAAATGTAATCCACACCAATCTCACAAAACACACACATGTAGATATCGCCACGATGAGATATGAATCCCATGCTACCTGAATCACAAGTCACAATTACATGAACAATGAGATGAGGTGAATCATAGAAGGGATTGCAGAGATTGGGACATGAGGTAACAGACTCAGGGCACAATGAATCCTACATGTGAGGGATGATTAGTGTGTCATTTGCCCGTCACTCCAGAATTAGGACCAAGTCCATTCCTTTGATTAATTACATCACATTGCTTATTCCCATGATGGACAACCATAAGAGCACCATGACAGCAAGGCGTACGATCACTTGGCATTTCATCCAAGGGAGGAGTGATTTTTTCTTTGTGGCACACATGTTTTTTTTCTGGATTATTTATTAATTCAAAGAAGCCACCCACCTTTGGGCATGGGTGCATGTCTATCCAGTGGAACCCCCTAGAATAGCATTATTATTTTCTAGTTGAGTGCCTTTTGATTACTCTTACTCTCATTTTTTGTTAGATCTACAAGGATCTTAGTACAACCAAGCTACATGATAACTCTTATAGATGCCACCAAAGATAATCCACAAGTCCCCTTGATGTCACACCCTGGCCATTCCTTCTTGGTCCATCATTCTTCACTCTGGGCATAATGAGCATGAAATTACTTTAAGTTTTAATGATTATGGATATCATTGTACCCAAAGTGGAACCTCTTATTAATAGAATGGAGGAGTAAATGTTGTGGATCACTATCCAAACAATTAATCACCTGAGATTTGATAGCATAGAACAACACCTCAACCAGTGAGCCATGAGTGTTTTATTCATAGATGATATTACTCATAAAAAGACAAAAAGACAAAAATATAAAATAATAAACTGAAAGATGAAAAACTAGAAAATAAAAAATTGTAAAATTTAAAGAAAATGAAAACATTTATTAATTCTATTGTTGTTAGAACAGGGGATACCCCCATAACTAAATAGTTGAGTATGGCTAGAATTAATAAATGAAAGATTGGGATCCTTGCATGTTGGAAATATTGGGACCCACTCATACTTACCCCATTGGGGTTCACACACTTGATTATAGTAAGCATAAGATGTAGTTAATTGATGAGTGGTTGACCCACAATGACACCCTTGACCGTAAGATGGTATGCAAGGATCAATCTATCTCACTCAGTGGTTATATTCATTGGGGCCCATGGTTGTTGGGGTAGTAGTTGGTGGCCTAGAGAAAGTAACATGAGGAGTTGGGTTCAAGGAGGGAGCTGCACCACAATGTTGGACTTGTGTTGAGTTGGAAGGTGCAGTGGGCTCAAAATTGTGTTGTCCCTTCTTACAATCATGCCTAAAGAAGGGATGTCTTCTGTATTGAGGAGATTCCCCACTACTGTTGTTAGTATTAGCACAAGTAAGATTCGTGGGTTGGTGCTGTGGTGCAAACCCCTCTGGAACACTTTGTGGTGATATAGAAGGAGGTGAAGGATGAGAATTTTGAAATTGAGGAGAAGTGTAAGGTACCCAAGGTGTTGGTCCTGTTGGTGAGGATACGAGTTGATAATATTGAGGAGAATAATAATAATGTGGTGAGATAGAGGATGTTGACCTAGTTGGGGAAATAGGATGTTGAACTTGATAAGCATTTAGATTCGGATGGTATGGATGGTATAACCAGTTTGGGAGTGGCCTCCCCCACGACTAGGCTTGTTGCCACTGTGATTAAACATAGTATTTTTATACAAACTCTAGATGTAACATTCTTTCCCAATGCTCATGTAAATGTGACAAGATTGGACATTGGCCCCTGGGGTGATCGTACAGGCAAATGTTGCATTAATATGTATGATTGGCAATTGAGCTCTTATTGTCTTCTACCCTTCTTTCCGATTGTCTAAGGGTGTTTTGTCCTATTTCTTGGTTCGTCATGACTCTACCTCTAATAATGTTGGCATATTCTCCACATTTTTTATGCATCCATTCCATCATCTTATTGATCTTTGCCTCAACTTCATCCAATGATTGTAGTACTGGCAAAGATCGTTCCACCTCCTTGTGGTGAGTTGATTTCTCCTCTTCACTATCATGGACCCTTATTGATTTAAGGTTTTGGGCTTGTTAATATTTTTCAACATTCTCCCACTTATCCATTTCTCCTTCTTCTTTTGCTACCTACTTAATAAGCTTTTGGACTTGATGGGTTCAAAGTTCATATAGTTGACCTCAGGCATACATCCCTAGGGTCTCCCTTGTTTCATTACAAAGCCCATCTATGATATGGTACATTAGCCTTTCCTCAAAGAACCCATGGCCTAGGTAGTTGTTTAACAGTGCATGATATCTTTCTAAGGCCATGTCCAAGGGTTCATGTTGCACTTGTTTCCACTCTTGGATTTGTCTCCTCAAGGTTGACACTCTTGCATAGGTTTGATATTGTTCAGTAAAGAGTTCTACCATTGTTGGCCAATGTTGGATTGATTTTGGTTTTAACGACCTATACCATACTTTTTCTTGGCCAACGAGTGTCGAAGGAAAGAGCTTATGTTTTTTCCATCCATTATCAATGTTGTTCCACACACATGTAGATGATGTTGCAAATCTAAATCATAGCCTTCTAAAAACTTGAAAAAGTTGTTTAAATCAAGCCTAGGTAGATGGCTTTCCTTGCAATGCCTATGGGATATTCGAATAGCCTCTTGTATTTGCATTAGGCTTGTAGTGGTCAGTAGATGTTCATTGTCACTAGGTAGGTTATGCATTTGTGAGTGGGGACAATGTTGTCTTTGTTTATGTTCATAGGAAACCCCTACATCAAATTGGGTACTCCAAACTTCATCTTCTTCATCATATAATTCGTTGGTTCTCCAATGAATTTCCCTACTAGTTGTTTCATTATCATAATCTTGTGAGAGATACATAATGTGTGAATTTTTGTATGACTTAATTGAAATTAATTTCTTTTCTAAAAGATGTATTGTGAATACTTTGTTACAGTGATCTTGTATGATGTAACTAATCTAAATAACTAGGACCGTCCCCAGTAATGGTGCCAATGATGAGTGGCAAGGTTCCCTTATACTCAACCATACGAATACGAGTGTTTCACGCATGATCTGGTTGAACTCTACAGATGAGCTAGTTGTGGTATCCAAATAGTTACTCATTGATCGTAGTTCGTTGTCTTCCCACTTGGACTAGTAATTGCTTGGTCACATATGGTTTAGTCCAGATTGAGGTGTATGATATGTTCCTAAACTAATGCTACTCCTGAAGGTAATGGGAAATAAATTTAACTAAGCTAAGAGGAAAAGGGAGAGAGAGAGCTAAGCTAAGAGGAGATAGGGGAAGAGAGTCTAAACTAGTCTAAGTGCGATGAGCATCCGATCCTTAATCATCCATACACATCTTACGCCTCGTGCATGAATACCACTAGGATTACCAAGCGCATGGCCTGAGTACGCTACTGGGATACTAAGTAGTCACATGTAGATGCTCATGATCAAGTCATACTCATTCCGTGTTTAAGGAGTTTAGGGTGAAGAGATATTAACTACAGAAACAATAATTAAATAATTAAACTAAGTGTGCTACAATGATGAAGTAATCTTGATCTTTATTTCCGGTCATGTGCATGTCCAGGTATGTCACACTCAAATAAAGGATGCCATACAATTACAATCATCACACTACGGGCATGCACTAGGAGAAAGGGTTGAGAAGAAAAAATAACAAAAAGACTCTAACTAAATTGACTCCTAAAACTTACCAAAAACTACTAAAAAACTGACTCCTTTCCTGTGATCCTACATGTGTATTTATAGGTCCACATAGGAGTTGCGATATCACGTATCCGATATTGCAACTTGGCTGCGATATTGTGTACTTGATATTGAGGCTTCAATATCGGGGGTCCGATATCATAGCCTGATGAATTATGATTTCTCATATGATAACGAGGAAGAGCCTTCTTATGTTACTCTTCCTAAAAATCCTTTTCATCCATTAAACACCTCAATCATATACTATGCGAACCTCATTGGATTCTCAAACCATTTTTCAATGCCTGAACTACAAAATATTTCTATCTCAGTATCTACTTCAATTAACCCCATTGTTATAATCCCACTAGTAACTAGTATGCCATCCATATATAGTCTCTTTCCAAATACGAATGCTATCAATCCTTCATCCCATCTTCCAAAGCTCAATTTAATGTTAAACGCTTTTAAATTAATATAACATATGCCACAAACTCAATCAATGCAAGTGTAATTAACATTTATGCCATCGATGCAACATGTTTCCCAATATACTACACCTCAAATTCATATGCCAACCATTATACCACCACAACCATATTTACCCTTTCACAATCCTATTTTGGATAATCCTATAGTTCTATCAACTCCTAGTGTTTTTTTATTGAATTAATGCTTTTGCTACAAGATCTCAAATCTAGGCTTCAAATGAATGAAGACCAAATGCAATAAGCCACAACACTTCATGAGGGTAGTTCTCTAGTCTCCATTGCTAATATTCTCATTGATTCCATCAATCCTTTGATTTTTCCTACTCAAGTTCACAACAAAGACCTATTTCCAAACTTCACTAAGTATAATAGAATATTTGATCCTAAAAATCAAGTCATTACCTTTTACAATAAATGCATGTTGTTTCCCAATTATCCCTACACCATTCTCAAAATATTTTCCAACTCATTAATTGGAAAGGCACTTGATTAGTATAGATCGCTCACCCACAAATCTATCACCTTCTTAGAACTCTTCACTACCTTCATGGAGAGGCTTAAGTACAATATCACTAAAGGTACTACTTTACAAAAGCTCTTAGACATCAAACAAGCCCACAATGAGCCTAAGTCCAAGTTCATCTCTAGGTGGATATTAGTGACCATGAAGCTTACAGATCAATTACCTAATGACTAGCTGCTAGAAATTTTTGAGGGAGCCATGAATGAATATATTAGAGGAAAGTTGGTCTATCCTAGGCCACTTAGCCTACATCATGAAATCACCTATGCCAAACATATTGAGGAGATGGTCATTTAACACAATGGTTCAAAGTGGGTTAACTTCAAAAATAAACTAAATAAAGTAGTAGGTAAAGACAAGTCTACCCAAAACACTGGTTAGGTAAACCAAACTATAGCAAGTTCATCATCAAACAATGAAGATAGTAATGGAAGAAAGAACATGAGCCCTAACTAGATATTCAACAATGATGGGGAAAATACATTCAATAATGATGGGCAACCAAGAAGGCCACCAAAAGACTAGTCTAAGTACCATAATTTCTTTCAGCTTGGTGGTACCAAGTAACCAATAGGACTCCATCCTATTATTTTCTCTATTAGTCTTCCTCATCTTACCCATACACATAGAACTACATAAACCTTCATTTTTTGTTATTCATAAATATGCAAGTGTTGGTAAATGTTTAAGACCACCAACATTGGAAACCTCACAATCTCATGACTAGGGATCACGGGATCAAAGGTGTTCTTCAAACAAGGTTTAGGTGCTTGCTAGTCTCTAGCAATACCAAGGCCTAGCTACCTCCAAATAGACTTAGTAGTTATGAAAAGAAATAATCTTGAGTATGTGTTTGTTGTGAATGTTGAAATGGTTGGGTTGTGTATTAAACTATAATTGGCTATCATAAAATAAATTTAGCTAACTTTGTCAAATACTATGAGTTGTTGGAGATTCCTATTTTTTCCAATCACTTAGTCTATACGGTTCCTATAGCATGTTACTTGTAACAAATAAAATTTTACAAAAACATTTAAGCACAATTCTATCAATCTACTCCTAATTTTCCCCAAAGAGAAAGTTCCACAAGAAAACTAGAAATAGAGCAAGATTCAATGGACTTAAAGAGAGAAAGAAAAGAAAGTAGAATTGCATGAAATCTCAAATATTTAAGAAAGATAAATTGACATGAGGAAACACTTCACAATAAAGCTATTCCTAATTCAATAACTATGAATTGTTCAAACTTTCTGAGCTTAACAAGCAATTTCATAAAGAAAATCTTATTATACTACCAAAAATCATTGTGTAAATGACAAAGTACATCTCTATTTTGGCTAGTTAATAGTTGTCAAAGATTTCATTCAATAAAGCTTTCAAAAAGATTGACAATTTCTTGATTGAAATATCAAGGCAATACACTTTAAAAACAATGAAGCTAGTTCAATCATCTCAAAATAACAAATATGTTTCTAGATTCTCTATGCTTAAAATAGAAAATTTCATTAAGACATTACTATTAAAGTGCTCTTAAGGCTTTTTTAAAACATAAGCTTTTCTCTGGAAAATCTTAATAGGAGTCTAATATTATGCAAAACAAAGCTATGAAAGCAACCTAGGAAAAATCCCAAAATTAAATGCCAAGCACAATATTATCTAAACCATTAGCTAAGTAACTAAAACAAAATGGGAAGGAATAAACTCATAGGATTAAAAGAAAGTAGCCAAATTGATGTCTTTAGAAAGCCATCTTACAAGTAATCTTTAATTGTCTTTTTCCAAAATCTTCCCAAAAGAAATTCCCATCATTTCTAGTTTTGAATGTCCTTTTATAGTGACCTTAAGGTAGTTACAATAATCATGAGAAGTTAAGGGTCATGAAAATATCTTATAAGTATAAATTTATAACTACCTTGGGATTTAAAGCTTCCATGGGGATTATGAGAAATTTGAGCTATGGTTTCTAAGTGTTTCCTTAGTAACAAATATCATAAAAGTCACCATAGGAAGTTACAAAAATTTGGAGAAATACATGTTACAAATAGCTAACATCCTTTCATATGCAAACATTGAGGAAATTTAGTTGGGTTTTCATACAACCTTTATGTGAAAATTAGCTTAGATTAAATAAATATCCATAGATTTTCCATTTTAAATTATAACCATTGCCACATGTACATGTGTTACCCTTTAAAAATTATATTATAACTTATGGCCACCATAATATATGTAATGTTTTTAATAATGCTTCATTCAAGCTTGCAATATGAAATGTGATTTTTCTAATGTAGTTTTGGCATGAGAGTGTGTTGCCACTGCCTTGTTACTTTCACTGCCACATTGCTTGTTAGCATGTATTCGATGCAAGAGTGGTGTCACCATGATGAGCAAGCATGTGTTAAGATCATAGCCTCATCTTGCATCCTTGGTGTGTTGTTGCATGTTCTAGTAATTGTAGAGTTGTTTTAAAATATCTCAAGCTCCACCTATTGACTTGTCTCTATCCTGTAACTACTAGCACTTCCATCTTCATCATTGTTGGAAGAAGCCACGTCTCCAACCATCATGGTCTCCCGTGTCAACGCCGCCTCTACTGTTGCCATCGACATTGGGATTGGAATTGCCTACTTCACTTGTTTGGTAATTTCAAATTATTTTTTAGGGTTTGCAATTGCCCCTCTCTAGGCTAACTTCCATTGAGCATTGAATCACCTTTCTATGTTTTTTTGGATTTAACCTGGCTATGCTACCAACACTACCACATGTTAGAGTTGTCTATTTTTAATTGAAAATTATAATTGTCACTATTAAATTTTCAGCATGTAGGTAAGTGAGAAATTCGTTAGTTCTGATGGTTGTGTATAGAAAAGCCATGATGCGGTATTACTAGTAAAAATTCATTATTTTTCGCTTGAGCAAATGTCATTTCTCAAGCAACATAAATCCTCTTGATGATGCAATGGTTCAAATGATGAGTTGCATTAATTATTTCTACTCTTGTTGGAGCAAAGATTTTTATTTGTTAACATTAACTCCTAATTTTTTGTTGTTTCAATAACTTTGGATATGATTTTATGAATCAATAGCATAGCTTCACTATTTTCTAGTTTCAATTATCTTTTTCACTTTCCAAAGCAGAAATTCAACAATTAATCACAAAGGATTTCTCTCGATAACGTTGTACTACATTTCTCAACTTTGAACTTGTCAAATTGTTGATATCCTAGCCATGGGTTTTTTTCTAAATGCTTATTTCAAATTGATTATTTCCACCAACATCTTAAACATAAGGACTTTATAACAAGATTACTTTGAATGCCAAATTTAACTTCAAGAAAAAAAGAATATTTCTTGCCTGTGTATAACTCAACAGTCCAAAGATACCGAGAACTAAGAAATAATTCATCTCATACTTCCAAATACAACTCCATGTGAATATAACAACCACATTTTAAAAACAACACTAAATAGATCATTTTCCAAAAACTTAGATAGGCAACATTACTTATGGTCTTCAAATGCATATCTTTTTATTCTTATATATTATTTTTTATATCTATTGATTTCATATTCCTACTCCATAAAATGGCCAAAATGTGCTAATAGTAGGTAGCTTGGATTGAATAGTCCTAGTGTAGTGCCTTATCAAACCATGTACTAGATCATGAGGGATCTAAGGATGAGGCACCTCTTATGAATACATCATCATCCTCCTATCAAAGATATCTATAGGATTTTTTGTGTACTTATTTGCTAGTCCTTGTTCAGAGTTAAGAAGTTCTTCTAGAGGTGTATTCTCACTCTATACAAAGTTGATGCATTGCATGCTTCCTTCTACCTTATTGAAGTGGTAGCAATGCTTCCTTGAAGGCATAATCTCATGGTCTTTTTCCCTAGGTCCATTGGATCTAAGGGAATTTCTAGGGGTGCTCGACAATGTCGAGGCAATGTTGTTACACATGGTTTACAATTAATTGTTAAACTAATGCTAACCCTTCTACTTTCTTATTGATGAGTCATTATTTGACTGGCTTTAATATCGGACCCTCAACATCGAATACCCAATGTAAAAGCCCAGGACACAATGTCGAATATCCAATATCATGAGGTATATGTCAATCTATAAATATAGTGCTTAGGCTGATGATTTTCAATAAGTTTTTCATAGTTTTTTTTGCATAGCATAGCAAAGCTCTTGTAGTTTGTTTTCTCCAGAGTTAGAATATTTTCTGAGTGCTTGCAGCAGGAGTCTGAGTGTGTATGGATCTTTGTTTAAACACTAATGTACCTAAGCATAGCAGTGTGATGAGAATAAAAATACACCCTTTTGATCATCCTTACAACACTGAGAATAGATTAATGTTTCCTTGATGCATTTGATATTCATGCACTTCACTTTAATGCACTTTAATTAAGTAATTAATCTTTAGTTGTAATGAACACAAGCACAACCACCTCGAGCATATGTGTAGCACTTGGTAATCAAGAAACACTTAACGTTTGGTAGCCCAGCACTGCTATACATGTTTAGGATGTATCTGGAAAGTGGAAACGGGCACTTGTGTTAGGCTAGTTAGGTAGTAGATAAACTAGATCTTAAATTACTCTACCTTTCATTCTTGTTGTAGGTGATTAAATTTATAAAACTTAAAAAATGATAAAAAAAATTATGTACCTCAATTACACTTAAACCATATCCTTGAGATTCACAAGTGTACTTGGGAAGACAACAAATGTTCTCAACGCCCATTCACTTCCTAGAGAATTAGTGCACTGGAGAACTATAGGTCCACAGAATTCGACTGGATTGCGTGTGAAATCCTTAGTAATTCATATGGTTGGGCATAGGGTTACCTCACTACTCATCACTTATCCAGGCTTAGGAATGACATTGGTAAAGTCATATAGATAACATGATATATTTAAAAAATTATAGATGAAGATAACAATGCCTAAAGTGTGATTCAAACTAGAAAACTCTTACTTGAAAATTGTTATAAAATAATGAGGTAAGTAGTTAAGCCACCTCTCATTGGAAAAAACTTAAAATATTAATAATTATTCTCCAATTTGTAATTCTCCTTGTGCTTTCATTTCATATCTCAAGTCCCTCTAACCTAAAACTCTCCATGGAAGCATGGTTTAAGCAATCTTGAATAATCTAGATTTAAATTAAAAGCTAGTAATTAATAACATTAAAAAACATTGTACCAAATAAGAAGATTGAATCTAATATTTATTAATGGAAATTTATCAATCCAATACAAAAGTAAAACCACTTTCAAAAACTAATAACACATTCAAGATAAAATTTTAAAGAAACTCTTTTTCTTTAAACATGTCTAAAGATATGATTCATAACCCACATATTGATGGCTTAACATGCAAAGAAATATTTGAATTAAAACTAAATATTGAAATACATCTAATAAGATACTCTTGGATCTATCACATTAGTTTCAAATTTCTCTTATGAAATCTTTTTGCATATAAGTCAACAATGCCCATTGGAATCAAACCTTACTAAGATAACACCTCATTGTTAGTAGAGAAAGAGAAAATGTATAAAATAACATTAACTTTTTATTATATTCTAAAATCATACAAGGCTCTAGCTAAAGCATGTCCATGCATTGTAACTAAGAGTCATTTATAAACCTAGAAAATAAGAGAATTTTTTTGTTATTCTTCTTATTGTTGTTGTCTTTCTTTCTTTCTTTCTTTTTAAGCAACATGCATAAGGGTTGGTAGCACAATCCCCTCACTATAATAGTGTAGATGTAATGCACTAAATAAGAGTGTTCAATCACAAGGCTACTATACTACTCTCACACCCATAAAGTAGGTAGCAATTGATCTCACAACCTCTCAATTGAGATATGAATGTCTTGACCACTATGCTACAGCACTCGTTATGGAACCAAAGTGTTCCCTCTAACTAAGGCCCTTCTTGCTTCCCATTCTCTCCTTCGTTTCGTCGGAATGGTAGTGGCTCTTCGAAGATGCATCCTTGTTATCCAAGTGGATGGTTTGACCAAATGCATTGATACGAAGTCACTGGAAGTGGTTGGTTTGAGGCCAG
>MNCI01001992.1:84530-110785 GCA_015680685.1 Gnetum montanum | reverse complement strand
GAGTTCGACCGGATCACGCGTGTATGCTCGTATTCGTATGGTTGAGTGTACGGGTACCTCGCCACTTATCAACTGGTAATAGGGAATCATGAGTTAATGCTAAATATTGCATTAATGATTATGTTAATGATTAGGGTTAACAATTAAGTTAATTTTTGGTTGGTATTAGATCTAATATTGTGTGATTTTAACATGTGGGCCCCATCTTATAGCTTCATTTCTGGTGATACCAAGATGGTTTCCTCTACGGTGAAGGTGTTATAACCCTTCCTACATGTGTTTCATGCATATTGTAAATTAAATATTTGGATGGAGATTTCAATTAGAGGTGAAAATTGGATGGAGATGTGAGGACTAGATGGGGGAATGCAAATGAAGGATTCAAGCATGTTTGTATAACTAGAATCATATTATGGATCCATAATATGAGCCTTGTGGTTTATCTTGTACTTCATGTAAACTTTGCATTAAAAGGATTTATGTATGAGATGTTGTTGTAACATTCCATGGATATTGTAAAGTGGTTATTATTTTATGGATTTTTCAAGTATGCTTATTAGATTATAATGTTTCATAGTTGGTGAATTAAAGTTTTTCCAAATTATAATTTTTCAATGCTAAGTATTTGATATGATATACATGGTTTTCTAAATATTTTATTCATATCCCTTAAGTGATATTTTTGAAGTATACATGGTTAATTTTGAAGTATGACATCTTGAATCATAAAGTTTTTATGAAACATCATAATATTTTTATTATGTGAGATTGAAAAGTAGGTTTTTATCCTAATTCCTTTGATTATTCTAAAACTCCTTTTGAGATTGAATTAGAAAATTTTCTCTTCTTTTTCAATGTTAAAAGTGAAATTATTGGTAGCATTAACATATTTCTTAACACATAATAAAAAAATAGTACTAGATGATGTACAACACACATATTATTTTATAGAGATTAATTTAAAATAGAGAAAGAATTAAAACTCATGGTAGATAATTGGTATTTCTCCTTGAAAACTATATACTATAATTTGAGGATGTTACAATTATTATCATTGTAAAGACCATGTCATTAGGAATTATCCTCATCTCAATAAAAAATTTATTCTTGAGAAAAATAAATAACATTTTTTAGAAAATAAAAATAATAGTAATTTTCAATAGGCAGAAATAAAAGCTTCATAAACAAGCTGTTAACCTTTTATTAATCCTTTTAAATTGAGGCTACAAGTAAATTTTCTATATTTAAAGAAAATTCTTATTTAGAAAAAAAGACTATTTGATATGAACTAGCAATGAAAGTACTAACGTAGAAGGATTTTTCCTAGTGCAACATAGAAAGAAGAAGCTTGTAGGTAATGATTTCAATTCAAAAACTCTTGAGATATTTCCTTCTCTTTATACTTCTACTAATGTTCCAAATGCATTCTTATTAGATAGTGTTTTTTAAACTATTAGTGACATGACTTATGAGATAAATGCTAAGCTTGAAAAATCAAGGATGAGGGCCTCTTCAATAACATTTCAATGTCAATTTTATCATGGAATGTTCAAGGTCTTTTTAATAGGTCTTGAGTAAAGATTTCTAGGAAGTATCTTTCAAAACAATATTTATCTCCAAATTTTCTTTTCTATAAAGAGATTAAAATTTTAAAGTATGTTATTATTTTTGTTAGTAAATGCATTTCAAAAAACTATATTATTTTTCTATTACTTTTAAAGCTAATAAAAGTGTTATTTCTATTATAGTTAATAAAAATTAGACTAAAAATGTTTTGACTTTTAGCTTTGACAATCTTAAAAGTATTATTTGGTTTACTTGGCAAAGTAAAAAAGGGAAATTTGAACTTTCTAATATATATGCTCCTAAGAACTCAAAAGATTAATTAAAGGTTTAGTATTATCTTCTTAAAATTCCTTGGATTATTGGAAGTGATTTCAATATAGTTGAAAGTCATTTAGATAAACTTGGTGATCTTCCTTCTGATATGTCTTCTCAAGAAAAAGAAGATTGGTATAATTTTAAAGAAAAATATTTCTTTCTGATATTAGCACTTTATTCCCATATTACATAAGAAGAATTATTGTTGATGTAATTACATCTCTAATGTTTCCTTTTGGAAGCCTACAAGTAAAGTAGAAGTGCATACACATGCTAATTTGTTAGACCAATTTTCTATCAATATTATTATGTTTAGGATTAATTCTTTATTCTTTTGAAAGTAGGAGCTTTTTAGTATGAAGGGTAATATGTTTACAAGACCTAGTGGAAAAAATAATTTGTATCCTTTGTGAAATGTAAGAAAAAATATACTTACAATATTAGTTGGATTAATTGGTGGTAGCAAACTATTTGTAGAGTCAGAAATTATGCGAGATGGTATGGAAAGAAATTTATTAAGCAAAGGTAATAAATTGTAGAAGAGCTTGTAGAAATTTTTCAAAGGATGACAAATTTTGTTTTCTTTTAACTTGAAATTTATATATGAGATTATTCCTAAGAATGCTTTTATTCATAGCAAATTCAATAAGGCTTGGAAAATATAATTATCATTGCACTTTTGGATGAGAAAAAATGGAAGATATTTAAAAAGTTCTTATTTTCCAAAAATTCATATTTTTTATGATGTCTTATATATCAAGATCTTCCTATTAAGACTCATATTCAATATATGAGAATTATTTCTTCTCAATGTCCTCTTTGTGGAAGTGAAGACTCATTTTTATATTTTTTTATTTTTTTTTGAATGTCTAGTTATACAACATGCTTAAATGGACATCTAGATTTTGCAACAACTTTCAACCAAATATCAATGATATCATTTTTGGTAATCAACCTACTTTGTTTACTTTCTTTCTATTTATTTAGAAGTGTCTTCAACTATTTATTCTTCATTCTATTTGGAATATTTAATTCGATGTACAAGAGAATTACTATGATCTTTCTTCCTAAGTTAAATATTAAAATCTCAAAGATATTATTTTTCAATTATAAATTCAAGTAGAAATCTTTAAGTAAAAGTTGAATAATAATTTTTCTGTAGTATTAATTTCTTTTTATTTTAGAGGCTCAAGCTAGAAAAGCTATAAACTTCTATTACTACTTTTTTTAAAAAAAGAGCATTCTTTTCTCTTTACAAGAAAAATTTTAGTAAGAAGTGAAAGCCTATGAGGTACTCCTAAACAAGAGAAAGGCCCAAAACCATAGGAAGTTTTCTTTAGACTCTCTCTTATATGTTGATGATTTGATGTACTCTCAATTTTTTACATTATTATTTATTTATTTATTTTGAACATGACATCCCTGTGAGAGAGAGAGAGATAGGGTAGTATTAGCTAGGACATTTGGTTTAATGCTTGCTACCAACACCCTTTGCATGCCATCTTAAAGATGTTGTTCCAAGCATATCACCTTAAACTGAAAAAAAAAGGTAGGTGAGACGCTGCAACCTAAAAGAATAACTATAAGTACAACTTAAGATATACAACCAATATGATACTTTTAGAATAATTAAAGAGGAATATAATAATGCCTCAACTATGACTTTAATTGATAATTATTTTATTTTTTAACTTATTCCCTTGTAGCTCTTAGACTTAGTGTAGTAGGTATTTATATGTGTTTCAACCAAGATTAGATGAAGTTTCATGGTGCACTCCTTAACTTTAAGGATTTCTATCTCATAGTTGGCATTGCTTTCATTATCTTATTCTTTATGCCATCTAAAATTTTTGATGTAATGTGGTTTTTCACAGAGATTCTCTTGCTAATTTTCTTCCTTTGTCAATTCAAGATGACATAATTTAGCAATCGATGCTTCAACTAAAAGTTTCCTTCTTTTTTATTAATAGGAAGCCTTTGTACGAAGTAGATACCAATTTAGACACTTCTAAATAAGGGAAAGGTCTAACCATTTTCCTACCACAAAGAGAAGGTTTTTCAAGATTGGTTGTAACGATGAAAACCTAAAAAGGCATCCCTAAAACTATTAAGCCTTTCCTTTTTGTTGTTTGGGGGGGGGGGGGGGTTTGTTGTTTTGGGGGGTGGGGGTGGTTGTTAAGGTGAGCTACAAGCTGGAGAAGAAAAATTAAATCCAAAACCTTAACAGAGCCCAATGTTGCAAGATGACCCCACAATCACCTGCAACAAGACAAAAGCTTATCGCACCCCCCGGGACGACAGCTAAAAAAGGAGATCAATACAACTAATTCAAAGAAAAATCATTTAGAAAAAGGTAATATTATTGGTAAAGCCTAGTTCTCGACATTCAAGTTGAACAATACTAGCAATAGAGCATTTCATACAGTAGTCAAATTCATTGTAGTTTGTGTTATGATACCAAGCATCTAGGCGACATTTCCAAATAAAGAAGATAATCTCAAATAAGAGGATTTTCTAGGATTTTTGAAGGTGACGCTTAACATAATCATCTTGAAAGATACATTGAGGAAAACCAATAGAATGATTAGGAAGGAAGACTTGGAGAGATTGACACCATTTCCAAATGTGTTGAGAGAATGAGCAATCCCAAAAGACATGTTGAAAAGAGTCATCCGCTTTACAAATGGGGCATTTAGGATGATCAATTCCTAAGAGATGAATCCTATGTCCAATGGGAAGACCTTGATGAACCAAGGACCAAAAAAGAAACGATGCTTAGGTTGGGCCTTGGAAGTCCAAATCTGACAAAAAATAGTTTTCCACTAGTAGTCCTCAAGATGTAAACTCCAATGTCTATTTAGAGTGGAGAATTGAAAAATGTGCACATGAAACCAAGATTTGGCTTTAGAGATGCGTAAAGAGCAAAGAGGCGAACCGTCAGGCCAAAACCAATCATCATACTAAGGAGTATTAGTATGAAACTTATGCACAACAAAGTTGGAAAGAACTAGCTCTACGTGTTGGTAAATGATAATATCTTGTCTTTGGAACCCCCATTTTACTTTCACATGTGTCCAAGAGAGGGTAGGAAAATCATTTCTAACAGTATATAATTGATCAATATGATGGAGATTGTGGTCAACAAAATGATTGGCTCTATGAGAGAATTTATCATAAAGACAACCTCCATTCTTTTTAAAAATAGGGGACCACCAGATCGAGTGTGTCGACAAAGAGTGCAAGCTTATCTAGGAAGGTTTCCATTGCAACAAACCTCTAAGTTGGCTCCAACACCGCCAAATTTGCTTAAACCAGAAAGAACCTTTGATCTTCTAAGAGCCTTCACTAATGATCCAATTGCTTCAATGAGTATTTTTCCATCTATGATGAATACCAAGACAAGAGATGTTATGCCTAAAAAGGATCTTCTAAGCTTCATCTCCTTCAATACACCGAGTCATCCATTTGGAGGCCAAGAGAATACTTTGGTGCTCAATAGAGGCAAGGCCTAAGCCCCCGTGTTCTTTACTTAAAGTGCAAGTATCTCAAGCTACTCAATGAAAAGCTTTGTGATCATCCTTATCCCCCCAAAGGAAATTCCTAAGAATGTTGTTAATGCATTGAAAGGAATATTTGGAAGGAGCCATAAAGGAAGAGTAATAGACATGAGTGGATCTCAAAATATGATTAACTACGATAAATCTACCTACAAGAGATAAGGGTTTAGAAGCCCATTTCAAAGCTTTATGTTTCACCTTTTCCACCACATTGTTCCATATGGTAGTGGGAGTATCAAATAAAGAAATAGGGATGCCTAAGAGGGTGAAATTATCAGTAGGAGATAGCCACTTGATATCAAAATGATAAGTCCAAGGAGGCCTAGGAGAGAAGCTAGATCGGATGGCTTGCATTTTTTTTCCAATTGATCTTAGCTCCTGAGGCTCTACAGTAGATATCTATGTAGTGCAAGGCAGTGTTAAAATTATTATGGTCCTTAATCAAAGTGATAAAAGTATCATCTGCAAACTGGCTGTAAACAAGATCCTTTCCTTGTTGTGAAAGAGAGATACCTCTTAGCCACATAGAATCATTATGAGATCTAAGAACAACTCCAAGAGCATCAGCAGCCTGGATGAAAAGATAAGGGGCTAAAGGGCACCCCTGTCGAACTGATTTTTGAAGCTCAATGACCTTAGATAAGGATCTGTTAATGCAAATGACTGAAGAGGCCTCTCACAAAACAAGATCGCTATGTCTCTCAAAAACATTACCTAAGTTATGGTGTTTGACTATACTTTTTAAAAAGGACCAATCAAGCATGTCGTAAGCTTTAGCAAAATCGAGCTTAAGAAGAATGGCATTTTGATTAGTGGAAGAAGCCCAGTGCAAGCCCTCAATAGCAGTAACAATGTTGTCTAAAATATACCTACCTTGAACAAAACCGGTTTGCTCCTTGCTTATAAGATGAGGAAGAAAAGGTTTAAGTTTATTAGCTATAGCTTTAGCAATTATTTTATAGATAACATTTAAAAGAATGATAGGGTGTCAATTACTTATGCTCATGTGATCTTGGGGAGAAGCTTAATAATACCAGCATTAATCTGCTTACCAAAGGATCCTTCCCTAAGAGCTTCCTTATACACACTATAGACAATATCTTGAAGAGTAGGCCAGAATTTGCTTAAAAAATTCTGTGGGAAGGCCATCCATACCAAGGGCTTTACCATCATGGAGTTTTTGAAGAGCATTACCAAGATCTTGTTTGGAAAGAAGAGAAGCATCACCAAAGATGGGGCAATTAAAAGGAGTAATAGCTCCTAAGCAAGTATTAACTACAATGGGCTCAATCGCCTCTTTTCGAAAAGTTCGAGAGTAGAACTCAAAGAAGGCCTATAAAATGTCATCCTTGGAGGTGAAGATATTATCTTCGACCTGAATAGCTAGAATTTTATGGGACAGGTTCCCCTTTTGAGGAGACGAAAAAAGCCCTTAGTAGCTTGGTCACTTAGGCGGAGCTAAGAGAGACGAGCACGGAGGTGAGCACCTCTAGCTTTATAGTGATCCTTTATACATATGTTCTCTTTGGCAAGTTTCAAATGACTAAAGTGAACCTTAGTAGCTTCATCTTTATTAATGGTATTTTGAAGAAAAGATATTTCCTTATCAAGGTTGGACTTGTGAGAACTTAGTCATGAAGCCACCAATTTACCCGCATGTTTGGAAAATCGTTGGAGGCGGATACAAGCATTATTCCACCAATCAATCCAACCATATTCACCAAGGGGTTTAGGATGAAAATTTTATATTTGCATCAATAGAGAGCAAAGGGAGTTACTATGAAAAAAGGCAGTGTTAAAAATATAGAGATTGTTAGAAGAGTAGGAGTTCCCAGAGTGGGAAAGAGACCAATGAATAGGATAATGATCTAATAAAACCTGGGTATAATCTACTTGGATAATGGCACCGTTGGTAGAAGTAAAATGAATGAGGGGATTAGTAGATAAATAAACCCAATCCAACCGAGAAGAAATGTAGGAAGCACAATGTCTAGCGTTACTCCAAGTAAACCAGTTAGAAGTACTAGGAGAGGAATAGTTTTAATTAGCTTCTTGCAACTTTAATTGACATTTCAATGACAGCCACTCAGAAAGATCCCTGTTATTGAAACCAACTCTTTGCCCTCCAAATTTATCCTTTGGATGCTCAGTCATGTTGAAGTTCCCTGCAATAATCCATTTAGCTTTGGGTAAGTTGTGCTTGAGCCAATTCCACAAGAGCTTTCGATCAGTTGAGTGACAAGGAGCATAAATGGAGAAAATCCCTAAGATCTCATTAGCGTACCGTAATCGAACCCAACTACAATGCCCTAAATAATCACAACCGTGATCAAGAACAAACTCCTACCACTTATTATGGAGAAAAGTTATAGTCCCCCCTTTGCCATGTTCATGGTGAATAGAAACATAAGAACTATTGGGAAAAATGCTTTGGCAACAAATTTGAAGATTGAATCCTTGGATTTTAACTTCTTGAAGACAAACACTGTCAAAGGAATGTCTCCAAATATAATCTCGAACTATATATCATCTACGAGGATCTGAGAGGCCCCTAACATTCCATGAACAACACTTCATTGGGTTTGTGTAGAAGAAGGAGGATCCTNGCTAGCACCAGTCGATGATCGATGCCCTTTAGGGAAAGCACTAAAGATAGGGTTATCAAGTGTGACTGAGGCATAATATTTTTGGGTAACACGCTCCCAGCCACTAGTAGCGTCTTTTGGGGCCCCTTCATGGTTAAGAGGAGTCTTAGTGGCATCAGTATCCTCGATTCTCATATCTTCCATGTTGGACACCTTAGAATCCTAAGAAGGAGGTTTATTTGAGTGAACCTTCACAGTATCCTTGCCTATGTCCTAAGATATGTTTTGATTTTTTAGTTCTTCACTAACTTGTTCTACTAAAATTCACTCAGCTTCAAGATTAGCCAGTAACTTTGGACATTGAGCTTTACGGTGGTTCGGATCGAGACAGTAGTAACAATGGTTAGGAAGTGTAAGATATGAAATTTTCTGAACAAAAGTCTTTCCTTTCACATTAACTTCCAATGAGTTAGGACATGGCTTTTGCATATCTATTTTAATGCACACTTTTTGAGTTGGTCGTGGACGGAAACCTGAAAAGGCCTCCATACTGATGACTTCCCCAACTTGTGCAGCAAGGATATCAACATGGGGAGAAAAATGAGGAGGGAATCCTGGAAATTCAATTTAGACTAACAAAATACTTTTGCTAGCTTTTCCAGGATCAAAATCCTCCTTCCAGGGTTGAAGGACTAAAAAGGATCCATAAACATCCCAAATTGACTATTGTTTCACGAACTCTGCCATAGCCTTAGTTTCAAAAGCGAATAGAAAAAAGGCTCTCGTAAGATTGGAAGCTAAGGTTCTTCTGATATTATGGGGTTCCCAAAATTTTTTAACCCAATCCTGGAACATTGAGGTAGGAGGAATCCTACTAGTGAAGAAGACAATTATGTATAGGTGAGTGATGAGACACGATTCGTATAGGCCGCGATATCGCATACGCGATATCGCATCTTCCCCTACGATATCGCGTACGCGATATCGCAGTCCACTGTCATATCTATAAATAAGACGCGGCTCTCCCTTGTTTAGGATCCCAGTTTTAGAGTAGCGAATCTCTGGCAGTTTGATCCCTCCAGAGTTAGATTTTTTACCATGTCTGCCCGTAGTGTGGTGAATGTAATTGTACGATGTCTTTATTCGAGTGTGCCATACTTGGACACGCACATGACCGACAATAAAGATCAAGATTACTTCATCATTTTAGCATTCACTTAGTTTATTTCTTTGTTATTTAGTTAATGTTATTTATTGCTTTCGTAGCATGGTGTGAGTACGACTTGGCTACGAGCATCTACGGATGTGTACGACTAGACAAGGAATCGGTTACTCATCGCAATTAGTCTCTCATCCTTAAACTCCTAGAAGCAGAACGAGTACGACTTGGTTACGAGCATTTAAGTGTGATGACTTGGTAGCCCAGTAAGGTATCCAAGATCTACGCTTGGTAACCCAGTGGCGTATTTGGGGTCTGCGCTTGGTAATCCCAGTGGCGTACCTAGGCCTATGCTTGGTAGTCCCAGTGGCAGTCGTGCACGAAGTCCAAGATGTGTACGGTTGATCAAGGAATCAGTTGCTCGTCGCACTTAGGCTATATTAGATTTTCTTACCCTTTTCCTCCTAGTTTAGTTTAGTTAATATTATTTTCCATTGACTTCAAGAGTAGCATAGATTAGGATNGTTGTCAGTAGGTTGTGAGTCAATGTTGGAGGATTCCATTATTTTATGGTTTTTTTCTCCAACATCAGAGCAAGAAGACAAAACAAATTGGGTCATGCAGACCCATTGGGCCTAAGCTTAGCCAATTCAAAAAATCAAAATAGAGAAANCTCGCCACTCATCAGTGAGTAAAGGTTTGTACGGTTTGGTCAAAGATATCTTCAGGAAGATCAAAACGTAAAATAGAATCATTTGCATCCATGTTGGTGGAGTTGTCAGTAGGTTGTGAATCAATGTTGGAGGATTCCATTATTTTATGGTTTTTTCCTCCAACATCAGAGCAAGAAGACAAAACAGATTGGGTCATGCAGACCCATTGGGCCTAAGCTTAGCCAATTCAAAAAATCAAAATAGAGAAAATATATATAAAAAAAAAGAAACAAAACACAATGGAACAAACTCACCAGGATGATGCGAAAAATCACAAATTCCCACAGCAAAATGCGTCTCTCGCCCGTGCCTTTCCGCAGAACACCCTCGCCTCTCGGTCTCACCGTTACATATGATTAAGTTCCGATCATCAATGGAAAAATTTTAGACAATGCACGCCTGATGATCACAACCAGATTTGGATTCCTTCAACATGCCCAACCTGAATAATGCAAGTCGTCTGCCTGCACTAATTCACAATGCATCGCTTCTCATGATGCATGCATCTCGAGATGAGTGGCCAACGCTAATATTCCGTTCAGCTAGCAATAACTGCAACGATGTGATCTATGTTGCGATCTGCCTGCTACCGACACTTTTCGTTTGATAACTCACCGAGCCAGGGTTGGGATTCACTGATTCAGATTAGCATTCATTCCTGTTGGCTTTTTCTGGAACCGGATCATCAACTCCCCTCATATTCGTCGTTTGTTAATTGATTCAATCTTCCTTTTTGTTGTTTTGAAGTTTCTTCTCTTCTTCTCAACTTTTATACTCTAATTATGATTTTTTATTTTTAATATATTTCTTTTTTAGGGTTTGACACCCTAATTAATAACTTTTTCTCCAATAAGACAATGAGATAACCGCTTAAGCCCTCTATCACTGATAATACATTAATAATGTAACATTTCCTAATATATCCTAGGTTAGCAAGTCATTGCATAAAATAAACAACACTGATTAATTTACATGATGCCAAAAATAAAATAAAATAAAGAATAGTATAGTAGACATCATTGAAAATACTTATAATAGGTAAATGGTGTAAAATAAAAAAAAATCAATAATCAAAATAATGTAGTGGCCCCGCAAAGCCAAGCAAGATCTAACCTATATCACAAATAAGTACCAAGAATAATGCTTTTGTATTATAGGATGCAAAGCAATTCCTAGTGCTTATAGAAAAGAGAATTTAAAATAAATATAACATTTTTTTAGGATAAGCCAATTCCAAAGAGCGCCTTGCAACTTAGCATCAACTAATAGTCATGGATTTAGCTATACAAATCTTTTAAGGTAACACAAGAAAATGGAGTAAATGCATAAAATGATGGAATTTGAAAGAAGATAGCATCACCTTATTCAAAGAACAACTGCTACACAAAGACACCTAAAATTGGGATTTTTATACAAATTTAATTTAGGGCTAGATGAAAAGTTGCACTTAGAAATTGAAAAGAATATTTTGGGTGAAATAAAAGGTAAAAAATACATCCTAAAGGAGACATGATGGTGAAGTGATGAAGTGCAACATGCTATCCAAAATAAGAAAAAAATGCTTTAAGAAATGGCAGGAAAGAGGTAGCTAAGAATAGGATGACATACAAAATGGCAAAGAAGGAGACAACTATAGCAATAGTCAAAGCCAAACATAAAGCTCTAGATAGCTTTTATGAGAAATTAGGAACAAATGAAGAAGAAAAATCTATTTATAAATTGGAAAAAATAAAAAAAAATGTAAATACATTGATCATGTCAAATGCATCAAGAAAGGAAATGAAAAAATTTTGGTAAAAAATAATGAAATTTTGGATAGGTGAAAATTTATTTTTAAGAATTATTACATGAAGAATTTCCAAGAGTTGATATCCAAGAAGAAGAACCAAAATTTAGTTTAGTTAATGAATTTTCCTTCTCTAATGTGAAGATAGCCTTATAAAAGATGAAAAATGAAAAAGCTATTAGACCAAATAACATTCCTACAAAAGCTTGGAAAGCATTTGAAGATGCAAGATTTTCTTGGCTAACATAATTATTTAACAAAATTTTGAAGGATGGAGAAATGCCCAATAACTTGAGAAAAATATTTATTATTTCCATCTACAAAAATAAAGGACACATAAAATTGTGCAAACTATAGAGGAATCAAGCTAATGAGGCATACTATGAAACTTTAAGAGAGAGTTATAGAGCAACATCTCAAACTTAAATCAGNATGAAACTTTAAGAGAGAGTTATAGAGCAACATCTCAAACTTAAATCAGCAGTATCAAAAAATCAATTTGGATTTATGCTAGAAAGATCTACTATAGAAGGTATTTTTTATATATATACAATAACTAATGAAGAAATTTTTAAAAACATAGAAAAATCTATATATAATCTTTATTGATTTGGAAAAAGCATATGATAGAGTTCCTAGAGATATTATTTGGTGGGCATTATATAGAAAAACATCTCTAATATTCATATTAAAGTGATTTGGGACATGTATAAAGGTGCTATCACTAAAATTATAACAACTTGTGGAATAACATCTAATTTTCTAGTCACAACAGGCCTACATCAAGGGTTTGCACTTAGCCTATAATTATTTGTCATTATTATGGATAAACTAGTAAAGAAAATACAAGATTAAAACCCTTGGTGTATGCTATTTGTAGATAATATTGTGTTGGTAAATACAACTCAAGAAAATATTGCTTCTAAAATGGAGAAGTTGAGACATGCTCTAAAATCTAAAGACCTTAAAATTAGTAGAAGTAAGATAGAATATATGGAATGCAATTTTAATAATAGTATAAAAAGTGATGAAATAAAAGTAATAATTCAAGGTAAAGAAGTCCCTTACTGCAAATAGTTTTGCTACCTAGGATCAATCTTCCAATTGGATGGTGAAATTGATAAAGATATCAGAGATAGAATTGAGGCAGGATGGTCAAAATGGAGATAGGCTAGTGGTGTTCTATGTGATAAAAGAATATCAAAAAAATTAAAAGGAAAATTTTATAGATTAATAATCAGGCATGCTATCTTATATGGTGCTGAATGTTGGCTAGTACAAAAGAGGCATGAACAACAGATTAGTGTGGCTGAAATTTGAAGGCTTCAATGGATGTGGAATGTTACTAGAAGAGATAAACTACATAATACATATATCAAAGGAATACTTGGAGTGGCTTCTATTTTAGATAAGCTACAAGAATGGCAGCATAGATCATTTGGACATGCGCAAAGAAGATCAGATAATGAGCTTATAAACAAAGATTACTACATCACTATTTTAGGAAAGCTATTGAAAGGAAGACCAAAAAAACATGGGAAAATTGATCAAAGATGACTTGAAAAAACTACCAATAAACAAATATCTAGCTCTTCATAAAGACGAATGATTAAAAAAACTCACATAGTCAATCCCATTTTGTTGGAACAAGACTAAGATAATAATGATGATGAAGGTAAGGCAATTCAATATGCTAGAATAATGCCCAGGCTCGTGTGCTTAGGGTGATAGTATAAAATAAATATAATAGTCCCAAGCAATGTTAGTGTCACTTACATGAGACTTTTACATAGTTTCATATCAAAAGTGTATAATTTTATATTATCTAAACATATATATTATCAATATTACACAATCCAATGCCTTGTAACTATATTTATTATATATCAATCCAACATGTAATAACAAAGCTTCTAAACCAATTGCCAAACTTATAGAAAAGCAAACAATAAATATGACATTAGTTCTAACCATAAGATACAAATACAAAGTGTAACTACTAGCACAAATAAAAGGGTGCCTAATACTATTAAGCACATATTCAAAAACTTTGTTTAGTTTTTTGGTTTTACTTTATGTTTAATTTATTTGCTAATATCATTGGTATAATAATATTCATCAATGCATCTTTCTATGAAGGTTAATTATCTTTTGCATTAACGAACCATTATGTTAACTCTTTCAATTTCATACAATTAAGTGTCCTTTTTGACTTAGTTGTAATATTTTGTATAACTTAAAAAGACTTTTCAAGTTGGCTAGTATCTAAGGATTGTTAAACTTAGAGGGGGGGTGTGGGGATGTTGGTGGTGGTGGGTGGGACTGCAATGAATAAGTTTCCCAAATTAAAATCATTGAGACAAAGCACATACTCCAAATTTAATGTGATTCCCCAACTTGGGTAGTCCACACTTGGAGGGTAGTTTGCAAGCATACCTCCAAAATTTGTTCCTTCCAAAATGTGGTTTGAAGGGTACCACACCCTATACAAGCTTTAAGCTCTACTTTGGAATGATTCGATGCTACAAATCCACTCAACCTCGCAAGGTCCCAACAGGCTTAGAATGTGGTTTCTAGGAAGCCACAACCTTTACAACTTGAGCTCCACTCTGAAGTGTTGTGGCGCTACACCAACACTCAATCCCACAAGATCCTAACAAGCTCAAGAAAGATGCCTTTCCCCAAGAACCACATCAACCCTGCAAGGCAACAAAAGAGAACAATAGTCACAAGGAAAGAATGCAACTAATTTTGTTGATCCTTGTACTTTGAGGTACAACACACTTTGACCAATTACAATAGACAAAAAATAGTACAATAAGAAACAATAACAAGAGAATGATGTATACAACGATTACTTGACAATGATACTTGATAGTACATAAAGCTTGCACATTTCCCAATGAGAGTGAAGTCTTCTTATAGCCAATATGTTTCCAAAGTCACCTTGAAATTCATGCAAAAACTATCTAACAATCACTAGAAACGTCTTCTTTGAGACTAAGACATCTTTCTGTATCAGGCCTTCATTTTGGAAAGATGTCTTCTTTTCATGAAAGAGATCTTTCTTGCTAGAAAGACATCTACTATTTTTGGAAGACATCTCTTCTATAGGGGCCAAAAATGGAATTGCACATTTTGATACTGGGAGCCTCCGAATGCCTCCAAACAAGTCTCCATAGACCTTATAACCACCTAGACTCATCAAAATGAGTCAAAAACACTTCAAAATATGCCAAAACATCCAAGAATCTTTGTTAATAAAAATCAACACAAATAGACACATTTTGCTTGAATTCTTTATATTTGTCTATGCTCCCTTAAGTTCTTGTGATCCTGAATTTGCTTTTGAGTCCTTGAGTCCTTTGCTCTTGCTCCTATAAACAAAACAACCACACAAACATCCTTTTACTCAATTTTCCTTAACATTTTGACATATCAAAAGGTCAACAGTATCATTATCACTGTATACCTACTTTGAAAGTTAATTTGAGATGATTATGGTGTTTCTTCTTATGTCTTGTATCGAAGATTTACTTCACTAAATCTTAAAAACCTCACATGGTATTGGAGCAAGATGGTGAGTGATCCTTGTGGATGATTATGGCTTCCAAAAATTGACACAAATAATTTTATGTAGCCATGACAAAGGAAAGAATGTATGCATCCCTACCTAAAAATCAAGTTCTAAATTGATTGAATTTGGAAGCTTCAAATGAGACATTTGCTATGTGGTAATTACCTCAAAGAAACCTTGGTTGAATCCATTGCGATGGATAACAATAATAAGATAGCACAAATTCTTATTGCCCTAAGTGTGTTTAGGAAATTTGTATAACTTGTTAAAAAGAAAGACTTAACCTATAAGATGTAGAAAAAACTTGAAGAAACATTTGAAGTAAAGAATGAATCTAAGATAGTATTGCTTTAAAAATCGTTAAATTCCTTGAAATTGAAAGAAAGTGATTCAGTGGCCATAGCTTTCTAGAAATTTGTTTCACTAACGGTTAGTCTTTAGGTACAAAATGCTCAGGTATTATATGAGACTATCAAATTTTGTCTTCTGATAGCATTGTCACCATCATATGATGTCTTTTTCCAAATGATGAAGAATGGTAGTAAGCAATACACCGTAATAGAATTATGTGGAAAAGTTCTTGAAGAAACAACTAAGATGAAGGCCTATGCATCTAATAGGAAGATCTCATTACAAACACTGGTAAGTAAAGACTTTAATAATTAGAAGCAAAAGCAATTGTCCAATTATTGTGACAACTGTAAGAATGAGGGAAGCCATACAATACACCACTGTTATGATAATTCAAATAATTCTAAGGCAAAGGCACTGACTAAACACCAAACTAATAAGTTTTCCAAAAAGGACTAATAAAATAAATAAGAAAAATAATGAAAACTAATCAACTCACAACTCAAGTTTGCAAATATTTTAAAGAAGATAATATACTCTTGTTATTGATTTCATTGCCCTCATTGTAACTAATGAAAGATTTGATAGTTTTGTATATACTAATTATGGTGCCTCACTTCATTTTACTAATGATTTATCATTGTTATCTAACAGTAAGGACTTTGCAAATCCTCATTATGTAATAATGAGAAGTCAACATTTAATTGAGATCGCAAGATGTGAGGATATGAAAATTTTCAATCTAAATGTAAAAAATGTGTATTATGATGTAAAGTTTTCCATGACATTAAAATCTATTTATTAACTTATTAACAATTTTTTACATGTTGTATTTAATAAAAATTATCATGATAATCCTTATTGCATGAAACCTTATAATGGGGAAATTTTGGTTTACAATGTACCATGTAATATAATATTTAATCTCATTAATCACCTTGTTGAAAGTTTATATATTGTTCAAATATACTCAGTAATCAAGATACAATCGATAGTTTCTCAACATATCTATAACAAAAATTAAAGAAAGATTATGATGATTTATGAATGGTCATAATCACTCACGATAAAAAAATAAGTTCTTGGTCACACCTTGTAATATATAACTAAAAAGAAATGATAGGGAACAATAAGATAAGTGATCATAAATCAACAAGATGAAAAGAAGCTAGTTCGTAAGATTAAGGCAAGGTGAAGACTCCATGTCATAAGTATGACAAATAGAAGAAGAAGATGGAACACCAACAATGTATGTTTTAGAAAGAAGACTTCCAACTCTTCCAAATGGTACCTATGGAGAAGATATCAATCCTAGTTTGTAAGGGTTGATAAAACTAAGTTGGTACCATATATGTGTAGCACCAAAATGAGTAATAAGCATCAAGGACCAAAGATTGAAGAAAGTAAGCATAGTAAGTCAAGAATCCAAAAGTCACAAGTAAAGGATTTATAAAGTTTAATTTGTACAAAGAAGACAACTCACCATAGTTATCATAGCCAAGTTGTGTATTACTGAATGAGCTTAACATGGATCAACCCATGTAAGATTAGTCATAAACAATTTCCTAGCCACATCGTAAGTGTGTTAGAGGGTCCATGATGCCAAAAGGAGTCTTGGACAATGCAAAAGTTGGAGCATTATCAAAGGAAGAAACAACACCACTAAAACATAAAAAGTTTACATGAACACAACCTAGTGTTATAGATTGTCCAAACATGATAACAAAGAATTACAAAGATGAAGCAGAACCAATATTAGTCATACTCTACTTATAATAGCATATGATTAGCATAGATATGAGATTTCGTTTACTCATAACTTTGCACATCCAACATAAAGGATTATGACTAATTATAAGATTTTTGGTACTTAGAATTGTAGAAACTATGTAGTAACTGAAATTACCTTTAAATCAGAGTTCATGATAACTCCTTATATGCTTAAAAATAGATTTTGATATATTAGAGTTGCTCATATAGATGTAAAATGAAACTCTAACATGGTATTAGAACTATTAAAGAAATTAATCAAGTTTAGATATTTCTACGCTAGATGCTAAAGTCAACAAGAACAAGAACTGACAAAAGTACAAGAAGTTGGACAAGATTAAACATCAAAAATAGAGGAAAAGGATTAGGAAATTCAAGGCTTGCAAATCATGAGAGAGAGAGAGAAGTCAAAGTTGAATGAAAATAATAAAGAAGATGAGGAATGTGCTGAAGTATAAAAGAACTAATGCATCCTTGTGTAAAAGCCCATGATAGGAAGTTTCTTTTAGAAATTCATCAAGGCGTAAAAGGTGGTGACATTTTATAAAGATACCACAACCATTGACATCAACAAGTATGGAAAGATAACAAAAGAAGGCATTAATCAAAAGGATCAAAACAAAAATAGATTAGCAACATTTTGAACAAGAAGATTAGAAGAAGATAGTATTACTTATTAGATGTGCAAAAATCGTTATTTGAAATATCATCAACACAAAAATAACATAACAACAAGGAAATAAAACTTGCAAAATGGAGTGAGAGAGACAAGGGAGATAAACACGAAAGCAACTTCTTAACTTTTTACAACATCTTCAAAACTATAAAGAAATACAGAGATGTTTACAAAGATCACAAGTCAATTGCTTCTACACAGCAACCCTTACACAAGAGACCACACACTCTCAACTCACTAATCATAGCTAAATCCAAGGTTAAAATAATGGAAACAACTAATAATTAACTCAGACCTGTCTTCACTTTTTCTTTTACAAGTTTAAGATATCTTAACTCTTCTTTTCATATTTTAAAAAATTCTAAAACAAAACAAGATAAAAGTGAAGTTCAACACAAGTTAACTATAGATTTTGTCTTCACATCTCTAATAGATAGGCAATCAAATTAAAATTTCATCTTACAACTTGTAATAAAGAATACCATTTTGTATCGTCAACTCATAATCAAGATGAAGAAGCTTTCAAAAGATCTTGCATAAAGACACTGTATATACTAAAAATGGTAATTTTGGTACCATATGAACAAAGAAGGACAAGATATATGTGAATAAAAGGTGGAAAGAAATAAAGAAGCATTGAAATGAGAATGTGATTTGACTAAGATATCTTTCCAAAAGTTCAAAACACTTTCCTACCTATCTTGAAACAAGCCATGCCCAAGAATTACACCCACCTTAGTAAAATGATATAAGCCAATGACAATCCCATTTCACACAAAGAAATTTTACATTTGAAACAACTGAATCAAGCAACATCAAAAAGTTAAACACTTGTATCTTGTCGCTTTATTATACATGTTAAAGAAGCTAGGTTGAAGAAAATGAGAGTATCATCCTTCATGATGCAAGAGCAACATAAATTCTATTATAAAAGGCAAGACTCAAATTCAAGAAATCATCATGAGATTGACCAATCTATATCAAAACAAAAGGAATGAATGGAACTCCTACAACTTGGGATTCCTAAAACCGACGAAAACTTAGGATTGAAAATGAAATGAAATGAAATGAAGCTATATTATGTCTAAAGATCCATAACATCTATCAGGCATATATGACATTTTCATGAAAATAATGATAGACTCTATGAATTGACCAAGCACCAATGAGGACATCAATAATAAATCATATAGGAAAACCATAATTTGCAACTTGCGAAACCCAAATCATAAGCCTTGTTCAATTAGCCAAGATTTATTAAAAATGGTTCAACTTAAACCTAGAGGAGTAAGAATAAAGACACTCCTATAACTAAAAAGAGATGACACTCATATGCCTAACACCAAAATGAGGATTGAAACATCAAGGACCAAAATTAAAGAAAGCACAATGAGTCAAGAAGGTACAAGGCACATGTAAAGGATTAACAAAGTTCGTATGAACACAATTGAACATAATCATTGTCATCATAATATTACAAGGTTCAACATAATCATGGTCATATTTTCATATCCAAGTTATTTTCTATGTGGAGCTATTCAGAAAATGAAGGTTTGAAATAGTCCCACAAATTATTCATTTCTCAATGTTATTCACATTCCAAACCAACATGACATTAACCATAGATGGTTTCAAGAAGATGTTCTAATATCCTTAACTATAGATCTAACAAGACTTTATTTAACAATTATGATGGTCTTGAGAATTACCACCTCCATTATTCTTAATTGAAGCATCCCCATGACCATGTCACATTTCATGATAACAATGACTACAACAATATTCCTCCATATCCTAGTTCATGTTATAGTAGTGGATCCTATTAAAGATGTCTATTTTTGATCTGAAATGCTACTCAAGATTATTATTGTCCTTATTGTGAGAATTGTTATAATAAATGTTAGACATGCTTACTTACATATTATTTTAAGGGCAAAATATCTTAACTTTCTAAGTCTATATAAGATACTTAGATGTAATGCATGAGCATGCTTCAACTAGACCCTTGTATGCTTTTGCACTATAATAGAATTGTGTGCATGTTAACATTCAGTATTGCTACACCCTTGAACTTTTGGTTGCTATGAAACTTACACTCAAGTTGTACCAAGCACCATATTTGCTACATAGCTTGGAAGTACATACAATCGTAGTTTCAATTCTGACAACCCTCAACCACCATATCCTAAAATAGTAACATAAAAAATTAAATTCTTGCTTGGGCATTTAATTTGGACATTTTCCTTTATGCATCCTATTTTAAATATTAAAATTATTGTTCAAAAAATATATATAATTAACAAAAATATTTTCCACTTTCATAGAAATCGGATCCAATCAAATGAATTTTACTCTACAAGAACTTAGTTACTGTTGAACAAAATTACGAACTAATAACATATACCAATTCATGTCATTCTACAATATGATCGTCTTTGTACCTTTATTCCATCAACATAGGCCAACCCATTACAGTGAGGTATTTGACAATCATTTACTACAAACATCAACCTTAACATGAAAGTAACCATCAGCCATTCATAGACTCGAATACCGATTGATCCTTTGCTTCACTTGCTTTGGTCAAAGGCACTCCAAAAAACCTTTTTTGATGCAAAATTCAAAACTAAAATAACTTAATGCTACTAAGAATTTCAGGACATTGTTTCTATTTTGTTTTCCATTTTTTATGTATTCAAAATTACTAGTAAGGCAATAAAGTACTCGGATTCTATGATAATAATGAAAGACAACAAAATGCAACTACATTGGTGCAAGTATTGATTATTGATAATTAGGATACCCTCTTCTCATTATAAATTAGAACTGCAAATCAGAAGTATAATCACTAACATAGATATAAAAATATGTCAATAGCTTTGACCTGTTATTGAGAAATAAATGAATTGAACATTGACAAACCAATGGATTGAGCTATCATCTCCTTGGCTCTTACTTACATCTTGAATTAAGACATTTCCAACTTCAAACCTAGGACACTCTCTAGGTTTAAGCTAAAAGTTTCCAAAGTAAGTTTGTCATACATTTACAACTTGAAGGGTTGATAAATTTCTAAAACAAATACAATCCCGTTCGTATCAAAAGTTCTACAATAAACTCGTAGATACAACCGAAAAAAAAAACCATCAAGATTACGTCACAAATTCCCATAGAGTCAAAGGTCTAGATCTCAAGACCCTTCATTACTGCTATTCATGCCGAATAAATGATTCATGTCACTGTACAACATTACAGATAATACAAAATGTAAAGCATTGCTAGAAAACTAAAACTTTTTAATATTCTGTTAACTTTGCAAAATTTCTGAACATAATAGATACCAAGTGAAGCTCACTTCAGTACTCGAACCTCAGTACTACAGAACTTCAGAAATACCTCCACTCTCGGAAGGAAGCCTGAACGAAAATGAAAATAAGAATAACAGCATTTAGTCATTTTGGACTTGCTTACCATATTAACATCTTAAGCTATAGCAAACAAGCTTTTGCCCGCTACAAACGGATCACCACAGAAGCATAAAAAGTTCAATTAATTTAAAGCTTTATCAATACACAAACTTAAACATACTAATTATTGTGAACTAAAGCCCAAGTGCTCATTTGGGCTTACAGATTTTCAATTACGCTGACAATTATATTTTTCAACAAACAATGGAAGGTTTATCATTTACTTTTTGGAAAAGTATAGGCAGATTTACGTTACTTACTTGTGATCAGATGGATTGGGCAATGCTTCATAGACAATGGTTGCTACCGTATCTCGTTTAATCTATTCCAAAATGACAGATGAAAAACGTGTTAAGAAAAGCACAAGCTCAGCCTACAGAGTGCAAAATCTTAGTTAAAGCATATACCTGGGTAGCTTCACCACGTAAACCAATGTAATATATCTGTGTTGTGTCTGCTCCGTGATTTAGCGGGAAATACAATGTGAGATTTGCAACGCTTTGAAAGCGAGAGTACCTGCAAAGTTCACAAACATATTTATAGCGATAATAAGGATAATTATGGTCTTTCATGTTTCAATAGGTTTCTGCCTAATTTTTTATTTGCTAAACTCGCCTTGAAATGATTGCTCTTATAACTGTGTGGGCTCTGGTACAAAAATCAAAACACTATTCTCTAAAAACAAACAAACATAATAATAATAATTGTGTTTACTAAGACCTAAAAAATTAACGATATGATAACAATGATGAACCTGTTAGGATTCATGTTGATTAAATCAATGTTTCATAAAATTTTGCAATAACTTGAGAAAAATTTTTATCGCGTATCATAGTTCCTCAGCTTCACCAGCCTTTACATAAGTTTTTCTTGGGGAATTCTATGAAAATCATTATCATTGCCTTTACCCCATCAATCTGAAATGAACAAATTACTGTAGACAAGTAATTTTATAATGGTTTTAACCACCAGCTGTTAAACTGAGACTATACTTTTATTGTGCCTTCAGGTAGCACATGGATTTGAACCTTGAAAAGCCTTTTGATCCAACGTTCCAACCATTAAATCAATGCTCATCCATAAGTTAGAGAGCTTTGTATAACAATGTGATTAGAACAGAATATATTGGTCCATATAAATAAGTTTTCTTACTTTGTTTGATATTCAAGTTCTCCTTGTCGATCTTCAGCCAATTCCCATTCCTGAAGGTGACAAGAAATCAATTGTAAATGCAAAACCAAATTGTTGCATTTATTTAAGATCACAAACAGAACAGTAAAATTACAAGTAAATCATTACCTGCACAGGAATCATCTCTTGAACATCTGAAAAATCAATGCCATCTTTGTTTATGAACCTGCACAAAGAATAAGGACTTAAGTAGACATTAAAATGAAGAAAGCTATTATGAAGATGATGCCAGATAAAGCACCAAGGTCAAATAGTGTTCCTTTATAACTTTGAAACTCTATGGGAGAAAGGGATTACTCGGTTGGCAAATTTATTTAACAAGATAAGATCCAAGAGTAGAGGAAAATGCTAGATAACCGAAGAACTATAATACCTATCTACAAAAACAAGAGAGAGATTCAAAACTGTTGCAACTATGGAGGAATCAGGCTTGTGAGTCACACCATGAAGTTATGGGAAAGAGTTATCGAACAACATTTAAGACATGAACTAACCTTTTCCGAGAATTAGTTTGATTTTTTGTCATGGAGAACAACAATGGAAGCTATTTTCTTGCTAAAACAGCAAAAGGAAAACTTTAAATGTAAAAAGAAGAATATGCATACAATTTTAATTGATTTGAAGAATGCTTAGAATAAAGTCCCTTGAAAGATTATCTGGTGAGTATTAAAGAGGAAAGATATTCCTATTAAATACATCAAGGCTATTAAGAATATGTATGATGGAATCATAACTAAAGCCCGCAATGTCTGTGGAGAAACCAACTTCCCTATGAAAGTAAGGTTACACCAAGGATTTGATCTTGAGCTCATATATGTTTACCATTATTATGGATGAGCTCATTAAATTTGTAAACAATATTATGTTGGTGGATAACTATAAGGAAACCTTTGCTATGAAAATGGACTTGGAGAAAAACCCTAGAATCAAAAGGGTTGAGGATTAGAAGTAAAACAAAATACATGGAGTGCATTTTAGTGGAAAAGTGAGTAATGAAAACATAAAATTTAAAATCTAAAATCTAAAAGTTCCCAAAAAAGGTAAACAATTTAGATACTTTGGGATCCTTTGTACAAATAGATGGTAAGATTAACAAGGATATGGCAAATAGAATTGAAGCAGGATAGATGATATGACAAAAGACTAGTGGCATTGCTTTGTGATAAAAAGATTCCTGCTAAGATTAAAGAGAAAATTCTGCAAAAGTATCACTAGACCTACAATCTTATACAGTGTGGAATGTTGGCCAATAAAGATGCATTAGGTTCAATGTGTACATGTCATGGAGATGCAAATGCTCAGGCAGATGTTGGGTGTCACTAGAAAAGATACATGCAACACTTCTCTTCTTAGGTAAGTTTCGAGGTTTTAGAGGGTGGGCTTCTCTTTCCATGTATGATGTACTCGATTAATCAATTGAATGCATTTCTTTTTTAGTTTTTTTCTATTGCATTCTGCAGATGTATGCTTCTTTCTTGTTTCTCACATTGGCTCTAAACATTCACGTCTTGAAGGCTAGCATATGCTATTGTCAAATATTGTTTGGATGGTAGCTTAACCTTGTACTTGTTATTAAATAATGAGACATTCATGGTAAGAGTCTTCACCTAGTAACCCGTCATAGGTTCCATTCCAGTGATCAAAATTGAGTAATGAACAAATTCTGTAAAAGGAATTCTGAAATGGGGGCGGTCCAATGGATCCAAGGAAGTTTCAATGGATGAAATTAAGAACATTCAGTTTCATTTGCATTATATATTATTGGATGGTCTCTCAAACTTGAACTTGTAACTAAGTATCCTATTATTTTTCAGGTTAGGCCTCATATTATTATACTACTATATTGTTTAAGAAATTCAATGTTATCTTACGACAAAACTTTAAAGCTCACATTCGAAATGGTTTCTTACAAAACAAGAAGCCTAATCTTAACCTTAACCTGAGAATTTCCAAGGTATGAACCAGATGTTTACAACAGTTCTCACATTCTCACAAATGTTTACATGTTTCAGTTCATGTTTTAAGAATTTCTCTCAAACAATGTGATGTTTAGATATGGTTTTATGTTTATGCATAAGGAAGCTATGCTTTAGATGTTCATTTTGAAGTGTTTGATGCATTGAAGCTTGATTTCTATAAAAGATTTCATCCATTCTTTATCTTAGAAGGTGTTCATGTAAGAGGATCTGCATTTTCTAGCAATTGTATCAGTGTTTTATGCTTATTTGTGGAGGTTTGAAGACTTCTCTTTGGGGTTTACCGAAATCCTCCCTTTCTCACAAAATTTCAAGTCAATTTGAATGTTGCAAGCTAGAATAGCTTGAAAGAATGATGTACCACATGTTAGTAGTTAGTTGTGGATGTCTTTACTTTAGATCTAATCCCTTTAAGGGTTGAATTGAAACTCATTCTCTCAATCCTTATGTTTTCTCATGTTCTTAAAGCACACTACATGAATTCCTGTTGAACGTTATCTTAAATGATGTTGCATGTAACAAATGGAAGCTCAATTATGTTTATGAGTCTGTTGTGAACTTTCATTCTGGATTAGAGGCCTTTACATATCATTTTGCCTTTGAATCGGGCTCACCATTTGTTATGTTCTTTGCAGACCAGAATATATCACTAGAGATTGATTTCAGCAATTTGTCACGATATTAATTCCAAGATATCGCTTTGTTAATCACCCCAGCAATTTTCTGTGACAAAGGTCAAGACAAGGAGAAAAGGAGACATCAATGCCCATCACATCAATGATCTACCGTGATAACAGCAAAATTCCAAAGAAGAAGGCAAGGCATATCACCCAACATCAAGACAATGATCATCAGTGATAGCAGTCAAATTCATATCATTGGTAGTTTCCCCAGTGATGTGGATTCAGAAATTTGCAGGAAAAACTCAAGACATTTGCCCAGTCATTTTGTCTACCATGACCTACAACAATATCATTGCAGAGAAAACTCAAGAGTATCTTATGTGCTTGTTTTTTTTTGAGAGAGAATGTTCGGGGTTGTATTACTGTAAATTATGGTACACAAGTATACAAATTAAAGGGACATCAGGGATGGCCCATTGGGAAGGGGAGGAGGTGGAAGCCTCGGTACCCCTCTTAACTGCAGATTTCAAAACGCGAAAAGTTCAAAGCTCAAAACCTCAAAAACTCAAAAACAGGGGGGGCGGGGGGCAAGCACACTGAGGCCGTTCAAGCTCATGTAGCAAGTCCAGGGTGTTGCAGTGCTCTTCGGTGTCCATGAAGTTCGCCGCTTGTTGGATGCCCTGCATAGCAGCCTCTCTCCTACTCCGGTTAGCCGATGAGTCCCCCGCATCCAGATGGAATTTTGCTGACGTGCGTCTAATATGTCGCCTGAGTTCCCCCCAGGAGCTCTCACAACTAATGCCCAAGAGGCTGNCTCTTGTTCTCGTTCACAAAGCTGGGCTTCGTGTTCGGCACGAGACTTGGCCAGGGCCTTGATCCACTTTGCCTCCCATTCCCGCCGTTCAGCCTCTCGTGCAGCAACGGCCGCCGCCTGTTCGGCCTA
>MNCI01001992.1:57651-82750 GCA_015680685.1 Gnetum montanum | reverse complement strand
CCTGTCATTGCATCATGAAACATCAATCGATAGCCCTGAGAATTCTGAAACCTATGCTTCATCCCAAGGCCATTTGCCACCAATCCTAGGCCATTCCAATTTGTTCCTCCTAACCTTCTGCTGTACCACTTTGATACACCTGAAGCCTCAATGCTTATCCCACCAAGCAGGGTCCCAAGACAAGGTCAGTGAATGAGCAAAAACCTAACCTCTTTTCAAGCGGTTGTACTCTGGCTCAAACCTATGTCGTCCAACTTGAGAAACAAGCCCCTTAACATCACTTCAAATGATAGTCCCTATTTAAAGTTCTGCAAGGATTTTTAAAACATTATGCATTGTTTCAATAATCTGCTGTACTTTAGGGTCTCTAGCAAGTTTTTGTTACAATTTTTAATAGGCAAAGAGCAATTTTCCTTTAAGTTTTCTTGCCCAAGCAAAGGCCATAAGCCCATAACCTCAACACCCTCGTATGCATCTCTCACTCAAATTGTTCATAATCTCTTCAATGTATTTTCAAAGAAACTATATGATTACTTTCATATCCATTGAAGCAAAATTCATTTTTGTGCAGCTGGTCTTGCTGAACTCAGAATTCCCCATTGAAAAGCATAGCTTGATAAGCCCATACTAGAACTGAAACTAATGTATTTTATTATGCCCATATATAGATGTTATGATAGCTGACCCATTTTGTTGGGACAAGGCTACAATGATGATGATAGATAGATAGATAGATGTTATCAATTAGTTGGATGGTATTCAATTTCAGCCATTTCCCTTTATATGATTCTTGTATATCTCAGTGTAACTTGTTCAATACAAATCACAAGCTTTCCTAGCAAACTAGAAATCAGTTTCATTTCCTTTTTTTCTCCAATATTCATATTAAGTGCTTGTATTTATATAGAACAGAAGGTTCTTTCTTCTAGTAAAAATTACCATTAATTTCAAAATAAATCACAGCAACTGTAAGCACTTATATATTGTAAACAAATACTTGTACGGAAAATTTTCCTCTATATCTATCAACATGAAGTATAAATGTTTCAAGATTCTTTAAATGGATAGTTCATCACTCAATAAAATGGTGTGACAAATCAGATAAAAATGAAATGAAATGAAGTTTTATTACATCCAAAGACCCATAGGATCTATTAGACAGATATTAAATTTTCATGAAAAATAAAGATAGACTCTACAAATTGACCAAGCACCAATGGCGGCATTAATAGGGAAGTACAATGATACCTTAAGTATTACTCGAACTAGTTACCTCTTATTTAACAGGACAATGAAAATACAGTTGTAATGTTTATTTAAAAGGTGTTTAGGCTCTCTTGCATTGGGTATAAAATTTATAGTTAACTATTAGGTATTGATATCATACTTAATTCTAATCCAAGTAAAAGAAACTTTACCGAGAATCTTAGAAGTTCAGGATTTGCACATTGGACCTAACTTATCAATTCTGAACATATTAAATGCGGAGAAAAAATTTCATTACTACTACACCAGCATTTGTATATTGAACATACATGAAAGAAATATTGTGTGCTTGTAAAACTCAAACCGGAACTAATATTATACTATCATCATAACAACCCTGTCAATGTATTCAGGGATGATGTTTTTTTATAGTGTAAGTTTATATGACAATTTTATAGGGCAAATAATTATATTGTTTGAACTACAACTTTAAGTTATTTGACGCAAATTTCATGTGCAAGTAAAAGAGATATGAAAATAAAATGAAAAAATTGCAGATAGATAAGGATATAGTCCTTAATAGAAGAAAATAGTAAAAGAGAACTCATGTAGGTGATCCTAGTTTGTTGGGACAAGGCTAGGATGATGATGATTTGTTACAACAAAACTATCATTGCATGCCAGTTATAACAAAACCCTCTTATTATTTAATTATACAAGCAAAACATAAGTACCAATAACCAGCTTCAATAAAAAGCGATATCTGTTCATTCTAATAGTTGCAAAATATGAATTCATTAAATTATGTACAAATGCTTTACAACATAAACAGTCTTTATTCTTGTTATTTTATACTGAAAATAAAACAGAAATCAATATTTATGTTCATTTATTTTATAACTGGCGTAATGTCAAAACAGCAACTTACGCTTTCATTTTTGAAGGGCTTGCTCCTCCACTCCCGCCAATGACAGAAATGCTTTTTATCTTTACATCAGATGTAAATCTGCAACGCAAAATGACAATGTCAATCATTCAATAATGTACGATCATCTCTAATCAAACTCTAAAATTCACCAATTTCTTTTTCCTATATAATTTTGTAGCCTTGGAACCTAGACATGCACTAAAACAACTTGTGAAAGATCACTGGTAACTGATTTAGTTCGATAAGAGAAACTTGACATTGTGACAGGTTGATTGAAAACCCTACATGCAACAATAATAATTGTACCATATCCTACCAAAATATAGTAGAAATTTCTACCTAAAAGTTCACACATCTATTTATAAATTTTGGATTAAATTGTTTTAATGTATTTCTTCAATCGCAACATGGTAATAAATTGTTTACCATGGTAACAAAATTGTTTTCATCAATCGCAACATGGTAACAAATTGTGTTTGTACTGTAATGCAATAGGTGTTGTGTAATCCTCTATATACATAAGAAAAGAGGACCATTTCTATCAAAGATGTATGTTTGACTATATACACACAGACACACATATATTGATGCTATGATTAATCAATGAAAGATGAAACAGGTTGATCATATCACAATTCATCTATCTGTTTCATCTGGCATCGAGACCCAATGTCTCCTTCTTCATATCTTGTCCTTTTCGCAAATTTCTTTCACCATCCGTTCTCTCACATGGACTGACCTTGCTCTATCCGTTCTTCTTCATGGATTGCTCTTCCATCATCCAGTTTTCACACGGATTGATGTTTCCAACGCGCATACACATCAATATTGTAGTCATATCAACTTGTTTCACTTGTATTCTTCATCAAGAATGTTTGCTCCTGCTCTTGGACATTTCTCCTGTGGATCATGCATTGGTTCCGTGTACACACTTCTTTCATATCATGTGTGACACACGTTCACTCTTTTACCTTTCCATTTGTCTCACGGATGGTTCTTAATATTCATTCGACCACTATATTTTTCATTAATTATTGTTAATGGGTTAAATGGGCATAAAAGCCATCACATTAGATTGGGCAATATGCTTGATATTCTGGGATATTATCTAATATAAAATCAATCAATTGCAACTATGTCACAATACAATAGAGTGGCAAGTGGATGCACCAAGCCTACATCTAAAGAAAGTACTTATCATTGGGTTGTCGCAGGAATTACTTTTATTCATTTTTTTCATTTATATGAGATCAAATAGTGTTGACAATCTATGAATTTTAATTTGAGTTTCGTAAATGAAAGATGCTAACAGCATAAAGTAGACTGGCAAGGCCTGTGAAGTGCAAGTTCCCTCTTAAAAATGCAAGTTAACTAGCAAAAGTAGATCCCCGTGTTCATAGGTTATCCATTTGTTTTGCCCTCTCCAACTTGGAACTACTGAATACTTGACAAAGTTTCTGCAAGCTTGGCAACAGTAAAATAAATGATGCAACTCATCCAATCATCGTAAGCGGATGACTACATCATGAAGAATTTATTGAAATGTGCTCTTAGAATGCTACATGCTATCAACAACGCACACAAAACCAATTCATCATATCACAAACTTAGTGATGGCGAGGATAGGTGGCACTGTTTAACCTGGGGCCCATATGGCTTTTGTAATCATAATTTATGTCAAATTTATTTTATAAAAAGCAAGTAAACAATCATGTTTAACAACCAATATTCATAGCTGTGTCATTCAAAAAATTTTAGACTAGATTCTTGTTCATAAAATTTTAGACTAGATTCTTGTTCATAAAATTTCTCATTCAACTCCAAAACAAAATAGGGGTCTACTTGGGCTTTAACTTGATTTAAGCAAGACAAAAAATTAGGAAGACCAAAGGCCTGGGAACGGCAACCGAAACAGGAGCGGCAGCAATAGCAACAGCAGCAACAGGAGCGGCAGCAGCAGTGGCACCAAGAGCGGGTGCGACGGTGATGGGAGCGGTGGCAGGAGGGGCCAAAGGATCGGTTGTTGCAGGAGGTAGTAAGGGTGGGGCCATAGAAGGTCAGGCGAATGGTGCTGGTCTTGATACCTATGCGCAGGATGGAGCGGTCATGCAGGTTCGAGTTGGGCGTCTGCCAAAGGAGGCGGTACAGAAACTGGAGCGGAGCTTACTAGGCAAGTTCATATCAAAGGGAGTCTAGCTGCATCTAGATCTGATCCAAAAATGGGTCAAAGTGACGTGGGGGTTGGAGGACATCTATGTTCGGGGGCTAGCAAATGATCGGCTGCTGTTCACATTCTCAACGGTGGAAGATCGGGACAAGGTGCTGCTAGGGGGTCCATGGTTTTACGACACCCGTGGACTGGCCCTAGCCCCCTAGAGACCTAGAGCACATTGAGATACTGGTCTGTTTGATCAAACGCTAGTCTAGATCCGGTTGTTTGATCTGGCGCTGGAGTACTGGGAACTAGGGTTCCTGAAGTCTCTAGCGGGGCTGTTCAGGGAATTTATAAAATTTGATGCATTCACAAAGTCCATGAAGTGAATGGACTACGCCCATTTCTACATGTGGAGGTTGCTAAGGACAAAGGATCTAGTTAAAGAGGTTGTCCGGATCTAGTTAAAGAGGTAGTGCTAGACACCATTGGCGAAGAAGAGAAGATCCACATAAAATTTGAAAACTTGCCAAAGCGTAGGGAGGGGCACCAAAGGTGCAAAACCTGTGGCACATGGCATGCAAAATTAGAGCGCTGCAGAGGATCAACAGAGGCCACTAAGGGCTGGAATCTCATGGGCAAGAAGGACCAAATATGGAAGCAGGGGTCGAGTACCACGATAGACGGAAGACCCCAGGCCAAATGACCGCAAGGTCAAACCGCAATGGGGAGGGGAGATGGGCAAAGGCAGACAAAGGAAAATATAATGCCACTAGTGGAGGATGTTACAAAGCCGCTGCCAGCCAGTGGCACAATTGAGGGGGCATCTGCACGTGAGGAGATGGAGGAGGTTCCTAGCTCTCTCCGCACCCCATTGGTTCCCAGGACTATTGTGTAGCAGGATTTAGCACTTGAATTACCCCGATTGGGAGAGTGGATTACAGTTGGCCAGGGCTCTGCAAAGCCAAAAATGCAGGACATCCAACCTAGGCAAGCGGAGGGACAGCTTGGCGCAGTGGTTCTCAGGTTAAATAGCAAGATTGGGCAACCCAGTAAAACCACAGCGTATAAGAAATTCACACTACGAGATCTAGATTTGGGGGGGCCGCAAATGCTATGGGAAGTGTATCACAGACATGTGTCTACATCTCCATAAAGGTCCTCACCTGGAACTATCAAGGCCAGGGTACCCCATACAAAAGAAATACCCTATGAACAATGGTTAGGGAGGCAGGTTGTGAGGTAGTTTGTTTACAGGAAACCAAGGTGCAAAGGACCAAAAGGAAGTTGCTAATCTGGGAGGGATGGACAACCCAAATGGTGCCCAGCAGGGGACGCACAAGAGGTCTAGCCATTCTGGCCAAAATACCAATCAATTTTGTTGATGATTCTGATTGGAGTCAAACTGTCCACATGCCACAAGCGAATCTCTGGATAACAAATTTTTATGGGGCGCAAAGCTAGGAGATCTAGATGCAAGAGCTCAAACAGGTCCTAATCTTGCCAGATGGATGTTGCTGGGAGATTTCAACCAGCAGCTCTATTACTGGGAAAAACCTAGACATGACTACGCTAATCCTCTGAGGGCTGAGGCATGCATCAAGTTTCTCCGTTAGTATGAGCTAGTTGACCTGGAGATCATGGGGTGTAAATTCACCTAGAGTAATTGCCGGAGGGGCACTGATCGTGTCCAGTCTAGGATCAATCGAGTATGGGTGAGTGAGCGCCTCATGCTAGAATACGACATCATGACGGAGGGAAAGGAGAGACAAGCTTCAGACCACTAGTCCATTTTATGCCAGCTCCGATTGGGGGAGAGGCAGGAGCCCAGGCCATTCAAGTTTGAGCGGGCTTGGCTACACAAAGCCTGGCTGAAACCAATGGTGGTGGCAATTTGGGACAATTACACTGGGGCACAGGAGCCTCAACAATTCCTAGGGGATGGTTTGCGGGTGCTAAAAAATAGTGTCAAGGCCAGAGCATTGGATAAGTACAGCTTCCAAGGATACAGACAGCAGGTGCAGATGGAATTGCGGGAGATCCAACGGTTGCAGGAAATGGGGGCAGCCGGGGACGTTGAAGAACAAGAGCTACTTAGAGAACTCTAGGAGATGGATAGGGAGGAAGAGAGCTACTGGCAACAATGGTCAAGGGTGACTTGGCTGCGGAAAGGGGACAAGCATACACGGTTCTTCTTTGACACAGCCAAGCAAAATAGGGCCCACAAGAACAAAATCTAGCATTTGCTAGAGGGTATCAATGGGGGAGGCCCACAAAGTAGCAAGAGGGGGCTGGATGCATTGCAGAACTATTGGGGAGACATATGGAGATGGTAGGCCACAGAACCGATCTCCTTGCCAATCACAAGTGCTGACAACTCCAATTTGCGGCATCCCTTCTCACGGGAGGAGCTAAGGCGGGCTTTGAAATCCATGCAGTCCAACAAAGCTCTGGGACTGGATGGATGGCCAATTGAATTCTTTAGGGAGTATGAGGATCTCATGGAGCCTAATTTGTTGGATACATACAATAGTATTCTCAGTTGGCAATAGGTTAGGAAAGATAAATTGTTCAAGGATGGTGCTACTACCCAAGGTCCCAAACCTAACAACACCAAGACATTTTCAACCTATCGAGGTCTGCAAGACGTTGTTGCGTGTTTTCTCCAAACTACTGGTTGGGCAACTTGCGTCGTTGATGGGGAAGCTGGTTGGGGAGAATTAGACAAGGTTCATTAAGGGCCAATACCTGCAAGACCAGGTGTTACTCTAGAAAGAGATCTTACACTCAATTAAGATGGCTAGATTTCTAGGCATGTGCATCAAACTAGACATAACCAAGGCCTATGACACTGTGAGCTAGACGGCACCTAGGATGGTGATGATAGAAAAGGGGTTTGATGCAACGTTTTTCAATCTCTACATTCAAATGCAACAAAGTGGCAAGTATTCCCTTGACATTAATGGGAGGCTCTGTGGGTTTGTTGAAACAAGATGTGGACTAAGATAGGGAGATCTGTTGTCACCGCTCTTCTTTATCATGGTCATGGACTTGTTTAAAGGCTATTGCCTTGATGAAGATGTTCAAGGACTACAAGTTGCTAGAGTGCACAATGTAGTAGCCCATTATTCAAATGATACAACAGTGTTTTCCAGGGCTATGATGCCGCAAGCTGAGGCCTTGTTACAGGCAATGGAGAGGATGTAGTAGGAGGTAGGCCTAGAAGTCAATAAAGGAAAATCAGCCATTTATTGCACCCACACGGAGGGGAAGGGTGCAGGCCAAAATTATATAGGCGTTGGGCATTCTATTTGGCCAAGCACATGACACATATTTGGGAATGCCTATTTTTGATTGGCATAGGCAGAGGACATGGTAGGGACTAATAGAGCAGGTGCAACAACGGACTATGCTTTGGACTAGTCATTTTTTGTCCAGGAAAGGGAAGATGGTGTTGCCTATGACGGTCCTAATGGCAATTGCCCAATTTACAACATCCATGGCAACACCTCTGGCCACAGTGGTGCAAAAGATTGATAGCATTGTAAGGGAGTTTGTGTGGTCAGGAGGTAAAGGGGGCAGGAAAATGCACCTAGTGTCGTGGATGGTTACAGTGTAGCCCAAACTGGCAGGGGGCATTGGTATTTTGGGACTTGGAGACGAGATGGCATTGGGCACACAACGTTTGATGAACAAGTACATGGGGCAAAGTGAGGGGGCAACGTCATGGGTGTAGATGTTGTGGCAGAAATATCAGCAATGGGAGGTTCATCTAGAGTGCTCACAACTCTGGAAGAATTTTTGCCGCCATGCTGTTGTGGTGGAGCAACTCGAATTGTTGGGGCAGCATCCAAAGGAACTGGTCAAATTCTGATACCCGCAGGAAGAGGGATGGGTTGCAATCTAGAAGGGCCATCTCTCGAAAAAGATCAAGGCGTTCAAATGGTTGCTGAAACATAGGGCTCTGCCAGTGAGGGCCACATTGAGAGAGGGGGATTAAGATGGATGCCAGCTGTCCATGTTGCCAGGAGGTGCCTGAAATGTTGCATCATCTCATTTTTGGGTGTTGGTTTTCTTAGGCGGTGTGGCTGGCTGCACATATATCCCCCACCATAGGTTTCCACAGAGACTCCTTGCACCTGGCTATGCTATGGGTCCTGTGAAAACATAGGAATTCTCTGATCTTTCGGGGACAGCCACTTCCTACAGCCATGGTAGTGGTTAGAGAGGCATGTGGGCTATGGAGGGAGGCCACGGAGGCCATGGAGCAACGCCTACTTTTTGAACCATCATGGACAAAATTTGCTAGATTGCCCGAATTATGGGCGTTGGTTGAATAGATGGAGTGGGTGGAGATGCTCAAGCGCAGGGAGGGAGAGCCAAACCTGCCTACTCAACAATTCTACGACAACTGGGTGGGAGACACTACACAATACAAGGGCAAGAAAATTGAAATTACAGTGCAATTGTTGGCAATTGCACTAGGGATGAAGGACGCAGGGGAAATTGTGGCACCAATTGCGAGGGCTCAAGATGATGCGCAGGAGTTCTTCACAAGACACATTCCCAAGACTGCTAGCGAGCACATCTGGAAGTCCAAATTACAAGGGGTCTGGAGAGATGCAGCGCTCTTGGTGGATAGGTATTTTGTGCAATCTGGGTACCCCCACAAACTGGTGGGGGTCCATTTCACTTTTCTCAAGCACCTTCGGCAAAGCTCCCCAATAAATTTGCCCCATTTTTTCTAGGAATCTCTTCATAGGAGACAATTGGGACAACACCCTGGAGTGATCCTCGCGCTATGGTGCGAGGGTGTACAATCGTTCACCTGGCACCAACGATCGTGTACCAAAGAAGGTGGTGCCAAGGGTAGTCTACCAAGGCATAGGCNTGCACAACACAACCCTCTCACCCTGCCCGATGACCCTCACCCCAAATATGCAACCCTTGTCCCCAAGAGCAAGGTACATACATGACACATACCCCTTGGAATGCCTAGGACCACAGCACTACCTATTCGCATCTATCCTTGAACTACTACGTCCAGTGGTCTTGACGAACTACGACCTAGATCCCTGACTTTCAGCCATAGCNTTGTGGTCCTAGGCATTCCAAGGGGTATGTGTCATGTATGTACCTTGCTCTTGGGGACAAGGGTTGCATATTTGGGGTGAGGGTCATCGGGCAGGGTGAGAGGGTTGTGTTGTGCAAGCATGTAGGTGTTCATACGGTACGTTGCAGGTGACCATTGGGTCATGTGGATGGGGTGTATCAACTTCGGTTGATGATCTTTTGTGTACGTTTGTACATTATTTTTTTGGAATAAAATCACTCAATCATTTTCCAAAAAAAAACACTTGATTTAAGCAAAACTTATGTTTGTGTTATATGAAGATTTGTTAATGCCACATTACATAAATTTGAATTTTTTATCATTATGTATAATACTTAAAAAAGTGTTAGGCTATTGCTTCAGTTTCAGTCTGGATTTAATAAGGAAGCACACGAAAGATTTTATAGTAGCAATAGTCTAAAATAACAAGATTTTATATTACCTTTTCTTTTTATCATGGTGGTTGAAACCTTAGGATGCATGACTAAAGAAAAAGATTTTATAGTAGCAATAGTCTAAAATGACAAGATTTTATATTACCTTTTCTTTTTATCATGGTGGTTGAAACCTTAGGATGCATGACTAAAGAAAAAGCTAAACAAGAAGAGACTGAAGGAATCACACCAATTTATTGCTATTGTTATCCCCTGAAGGGAAATTTTTACAAGTCAATAATCAAGCCTACTATTTTATATGATGCTGAATATTGGCTGTAAGAAAAGAGGCATGAACAACAAATCAGTATGGCACAAATAAGAATGCTTAAATGGATGTTGAAAGTCACAAGAGATAAATTGCATAATATAGACATTAGAGAGAGGCTTGGAATGCATCCTATTTTAGATAAGTTACAAAAATGACATCTTGGATGCTTTGGTCATGTCCAAAGAAGATCAGATTTTGAGTCTATCAAAAAAGTTTGCTCCATCACAGTTCCAACAAACTACTAAAAAGAAAATTTTAAAAAAACACATGGGGAAAAATGATTGAAGAATATGAAGAAATTACAACTAGATAAGGATCTAGCTCTTCATAGATGTGAATGACAAAAGAGAATTCAGGTAGCCAATCCCATTTTGTTGGGACAAGGTTAGGATGATGACGAGGAGGAATAAGAACCAACTTTCTGCCCTTATGAGAAAACTGAAACATTTATACCATTACTTCCAAATTTGCTAAATAAAATCAAATCTAAGTGATGGGTAGAGCACCTTCAAGGATTCAAAGAGCAAGTTGGGGTTGACAACTTAAAGCTAGCACTTAAGAGGGACTGAGTATGAGAAGAAAAATTAGGGCTGAAAATATTAATAATCTATTTTCTCTTGTGATGCTTAATTCATGATAGTATAAATGAGGTTTAGAGCTCAAGATAGAATTTGCAAGGCAATGGACATTTATTTATTTATTTATTTTAAAGGAACGGAAAAGGGAAGGGATGAGGTTAACATAGGACAAGTAAAATGTTACAGTAAATCAGCCCCAGAAAAAGTAAATGTAGGTTCAGCAGTGGATCTTGTGATTCAGTGGAAACTTCAATTTTTCAGAATTCAGTCTTTGATTGATTTTTCTGCATATGACAACTTGACCACGAATCACGATGAGGACCACGGGGAGTCTTTAAAATTTACTTAGTGTCATGAGTCAAATCCAACTAGACCACAACTCATACTATTTGAAATTTTTTGGCAGGATGCAACCACGATTCATGGCATTCAAATTTTGATCAGCTGCCATGTAGGTATAGCTTGTGAGGTTTTGTTAGCTACTGCAACCTAACTACAACTACATGTGACATTAATACTCTTTTAAATACATAGGCTTGAAGGCTTGAACTTGTTTTAAAGCTTATAAATTTTTGTAGATGTGTCTAACGCTTCAATGTTAATATGAAGACGTTTGATTCGGTGACATACACAAGTTTACTATTTATTTCTAATTTCTTTCTAATTATTTATTATTTTAAGCTTTATATATAACAAGGATGGACAACTCTAACACATCAATTTAGAATAATAGTATGAAATTAATATAATGTGGATCCATGGTGTATTTTGGTGTTTAGTTACAATTTTTAATTTATTAAATAATTAATTAACTAAAATACATCCAAAATTCAATGTTGCCAAATCACGCTCAAAGTTGGTGGACCAACTCAATTTTACATATAGAGAATAGATCTATAATTAGTGTCTCAATTCAAGACATAAATTTTGAGATTTTAATGTTAGACGATTAAAAAATACATTGTGGCTCCTATTTTCTTTAATTTGATTAAAATGTTAATTCTAACATGGTAGCTACGATGTGTTTATGCTCGTTATGACTGGCTCGACATGTGTAAAATGTTGGTTGTACAAAAAGTTTAGTATTAATAATTTTTGCTAGATAAATTATAGTAAACATGGAAAATAGATTAAAAGCCAAAAATATATTAGAAACCCTCTTAGTTTATAAAGTAAAAGGGACTTAAAACATGCCAAAAAGCAAGAAGAGCAATGAGCAAGAGTAGCAGTGGCAGGCACAAGGGGGAAGAGGAGTGGAAAGGGAGCGAGAACAATGGGCACAAAGGTGGAGGGGCCACAAAGGACCTTAATGAGAAAGCAGGTGGGGATGCAACATGCATCTTTGGCGAGAGCGGTACTGGTAGCAATAGACGAGGGACAGACCAACAACCCAATGATGGGGGGGTTGGGGCTTGGCAGCCAAGCATTGGGGACATTAATGCCATTGTTTGGGAAGGGGCTACCATGAGGTTGTCGGTCAAGGGCCCTCCCCAGGAGGGTCTACACATGATGAAGCTTAGCCTCATTAACCATTTTGTTTCCTCAAGGTCCAAGCCTCTGCTTGACCTTGTTAGCAAATGGGCAATTGCTACTTGGGCCCTTGACCAAATCCAAGTGAGGTCACTAGCAAGGAACCTTCTTTTGTTTGTATTTCAATCGCTTGTAGACAGAGATAGGGTCCTTTTGGGGGGGCCCTAGTTTTTTGGGTGTGCAAGGCTTGGTGCTCATGTATTGGCGACCAGGAGCTCATAAGGAAACCAAGCTGTTCTCCTGCACTCTTGTTCGGGTGCAAGTCTCCAAGGTGTCATGGGAGCTTTGGACAGAAGGTTTCCTAAGAACTTTGGCTTAACAATTTGGGGAATTTATCTCCTCTGATAAATTCACTGAAATGAAGGAACACATGGGCTATGCCCACTTCTGCATGTAGGGATCATTATCCCCTAAAAAACTCCTAAAGGAAGTTATATGCAACTTGCCTTCAGGAGAGGAACACTTAAATGTGGAATATGATAATGTTCTGCAAATGGAGCCTACACCAAGACATGAAGCCCGTGGGCGTCAAATGGCCTACGCAACCTATGAAAGACAAACCACTATACTCATGAGTGTAGAGTGCACCCTAAAGCTCCCACGAAGGGACTAAAAGGGCCGAAAAGAAACATGGATGAGGGTGGGTGGCTACTGGTGGGGAAAAAGGAGAAGGTGTCACCATTGCCTCCCCCTCCAACAAGGCCAGAAAATACATCTTCCCAAGGTTCTAATGAGAAATTGAATATGGGAGCTAAAGCCGGGAATGGCTCCTCAATGCCCTATGCCCCCTCTACTAACCACGAGTTGCATGTCAATGCCTTGGCTGATGATAGGGTAGAAACCACATCCCCCACAAGCTTTGCTGAAACTCTGATTTTAGAGGATCAACCTACTAGCTCCCCAACAACCTTAGTTGGATTTTTGCAATTCTTGCATAGGCATAATCTAGTGGATCTTGACATTAGGGGATGCCAATTCACTTGGAGCAATAGGAGGAGTAGCCACAATGGCCTTATGTCCTACATTGACAAAGCCTTGGTTCATGCCAAACTACTCACTAGATATGAGGTTCTGGTTCAATGCTGGGAACGGTAAGCCTTGAATCACCAAGCGCTAATTTGTTTGATTATCCCCCCTTGGACACCCCCAACCCCACCCCCATCCCCCCAAAAAAACCCACTGGCTCCTTTTTGGTTTGAATGAGCATGGCTGTCCAAAAGTTGGTTGTGTCAATTGGTTGAAGATACTTGGGCTTTCTATCCTACTACCAATACTAACCCAAGGTACTTCCTCAAACAAGGCCTCAATTGCCTAAAGAAATGAATTCAGACCTTACAGGTGACCTAGAAGTACTCTTTCCAAGGTACCAGGAGTAGAATTCAACACCATTTGGCTTCCATCTAGTCCAAGTAGGAAAATGGGGAACTTTTGGATGAAGAGGAGCATAACCTGCTCATGGAACTTCAAAGTTTGGATGTGGAGGAGGACCAATACTAGAAGGAAAGGTCCAAGGTGTGTTGGCTCAAAGAGGGGGATCAAAATACTCATTTCTTCTTTGCAATGGCCAAGGCTAATTGTCACGGCAAATGAATTAATAGCATTTTCAAAGGGTCGACCCGCCTACATAAACCATAGGACATTGCACAAGAAATACAAATTTTCTAGAACACAATCTATTAAGGGAGATTCCTCCCTTCTTGCTATTCCAATCCAAAAGGTTATCAGCAAAGCCAACAATATCTCCCTCATCACCCCCATCTCCATGGTGGAAGTCTCATGTGCTATGGCTTCACTTAAGGCTGCTAGAGCCCTGGCCCAGATGAGTGGTCCATCAAATTCTTTTGGGAATTCTTTGACGTTTTGGAGCAAAACATGCTAGATACTTTCAATCTCATGCTTAGGTGGGAACAAGTTTGAAAGGAGATTAATTGCTCTAGAATTGTCTTATTGCCAAAGATTCGCAACTCCACTCTCCCTACTCATTATAGACCAATTGAGGTGTGCAACACATTACTCAAAGTGTTCACAAAAATTTGGTGTGTCATCTTCAATCACTGATGTCAACCTTGATTGGCTCCCACCAAGCTAATTTCGTTAAGGGGAGGTTCATTCAAGACCATATTCTCCTGCTACAAGAAGTGGTTCATTCCATCCAACAATTTACATTCCCTAGTATGTGCATTAAGTTAGTTATTGCAAATGCTTATGATACTATTCAATGGCAAACACTCGGGGAGGTCATGCTTAAGAAAGGGATTCACCAACATTTTGTGCACCTCTGCATTAATATCTAGAAGACTAACACCTATTCTTTTGATCTATGTGGTTGACTCTAGGGGTTTCCATCCCCTACTAGGGGATTACACTAGGATAACCCTCTCTCACCCTACCTGTTTATTATCATTATGGATACCATGCAAACTTACTATAGGGAGGAGGGTGTTCAAGGACTCAGAATTCTAGGCACAACATGCATTACTAAACATTACACCAATGATACCATCATCATGACCTGGGTCGTGGTGCTGCAAGCTCTTGCTATTAATCGGGCATTGAACCATTTGGCACAGGAAACTAGCTTACAACCAAATAGGTGGAAGTCTACGGTGCACTTTTTCCACACGGAAGCACCAATTCAGCAACAAGCATGTCAATCTCTTGGGATCTTGCCAGGAACTAACCATGAGTCTTACCTAAGTATTCCCATGTTTACATGGAACAAAACAAAAATGTGGACATGGTTGATCCAACTCCTTTCATGGGTTGGTCATTGGACTACGTGGTTTCTCACTCACAAAGGTAAGATCCTTTAGACCTCCTCTGTTTTTCTTGCCATTACCCACAATGTTGCTTTTTTGCCACTCCACCTGCGGGGGTGACCAATAAAATCAACCAAATCATCAAGAATTTCATCTAGTCTGGTGGTAAAGGTGGAAACTGTCCACACTTAGTGTGTTGGGATACGGTGGCATGGCCCAAGGCTGCAAGAGGCCTAGGGGTGCTAAAATTTGAAGATGTCCTTTTGATGGGGCATCAAACTGTTATCAATCGACTAATGCAAGACTCAAGGAGCAAACCACAATGGGCCCATATCATGGCTTCTAAGTACATGCATTGGGTGGTAGTGCCCAAGGATTCCCACATGTGGCAAAATATTTGTGCTCATGCACACAAATTGCTTCAAGGAAGAATGATGGGATAGGCGCCCAAGGACACCATCAAGCTCAAATACCCGAATCAAGATGGTTGGAAGTGTCTCTGGAGGAGGTGGCTTCCAAAGAAAATCAAGTGTTTCACTTGGCTTATTTTGCATGGTGCATTACCACTATGTGTGTCACTCAAAGTGTGGGGGATTATCAATCATGATGACTGTCCATTATGTCACCCATGCACTGAGTCAACGGCTCATCTTTTTCTTCATTGCCTGTTAGCTACTATGGTGTGGGCTGAAGTACGAACCAATCTGACCCTGCATGTGTCTAGGGACTCCTTTCATATTGTTGTTTTGTGGCAAATCTAGAAAGCCCACAATGCCAAGACTTTCCGTGCCCCACCTTATCCTACCCCTACGCATGTCACTTGCTTAGCGCATAGACTATGGGTTGAAGTAACAGTGGCTATGGGGGTTACGTCAACGTTTGAGCCTAAGGCGACGATGTATCATAAGAAGAGGTACCTTTGGGACGTAGTAAAGGAGATGGAATGGGCTTAAGTGTTGTTGCTTCTCGTGAGTGAACCCTACATCATACATAGCAGTTTCTTTCAGTAATGGTGGGGGGATGCAACTATTTTTAGAAGGGTTCGGATTACCCTAATTGAGGAAGCGTTGGTAGCTTACCTAGGGATGCCAGCGTCAAGTGAGGTCATTCTACCTACTGGGAGGGACCAAAGATATGCCAAGGGTTTCTTCATTGAGCCTATCCCCAAGACTACTAGTGGGCAAGTTCCGTAGTTTGCGCTACCTCCCCTCTAGCAAGAGGTGGCCAAATTAGTTGATCAATACGTTGTGCAATCTAGCAACGCTTGGAAACTGCAAGGGGCTCACTTTGCCTTCTTGCATTGCATGAGGGATGCATGGCTGGTGAATCTCCCCAAGTTCTTTCTAGCGTCACTGCACCGTGAATGTAAGGGGTAGCACTCAGGGCTCATTCTGGCCCTTTGGTGGACTACATAGCCTTTGGACCCTCCAACCCGCCCTATCCCTTTTGCTCATGTTTACTGCAAGCTACATCTACAAGAGGCTACCTTGTCATCATCAACCCTAGCTACGGGGGTTTCTGGGAAGTCATCCTCAGCGTAGCCTCTAGGGGCGTTTGGGTATCAATGGATATTGAGGCTAGGAGAAGGGAGGTGCATAATGATCTAGAAGACAAACTTCAGCAGGTTATGGCAGAAACGGAGGCCAGGGTTCGTGACGAGGAAAGGATTAGATGGGAGGTAATTATGTTTCAATAGGCATAGGATGTTTAGGCAAGGGTCTAGGCTGAGCGTCGCCAACTTCGAGAGGAGGCCGAGGAGCTGCAGAGACAACACAAGCATCAAGAGGCTAGTATCTAGCAGGAGAAGAAGGAGCTTAGGCAAGAGATCAAGACGAAAATCCTCCAAGAAGACGTGGATAGGAAATGTCCTATGAAAGAAGCCAAAGCATAGAGAGCTAGGGCCCTTTTGAAGAGGAACAGATGAGCAAGCAGCTTGATCAGGCTCACTAGTCGAAAGCCAAACATTGGCTACTGAAGGGATGCTACCCCTAAATAATTATAGCATCAATAGGAATGTGTCATAGGCCACGCTGCAACAATACATCTGATCAGTTGCTACTAGGTTCCATCCAAATAAAATGAAAAATCAGCCTACAGAGGAGAGACAATGGAAGGAAGAGGAATTCATTCAGTTCCAATAGGTTGCAACATTTATGACCTCTAAACAACAAAGGGAAATTCTTGACTAGGTTCACTCTAGGGTGCACCCTAGATGTGCCTACTCCAGCCTACCCCACCATGAGTAATGGAGTGTTGTTTTGGTTTTTTGTTGAGTTTTTGGGGGGTGGTTGTTTTTGGGGTGTCGGTTGATTGGCTTTGTTCAGTTCCTGTTCTGATCTATCTCTCTACTTATCTTTTTTCAATTGGTTTGTTTTCATGCTTCTCGAATGCTTCCTAGCCAAATGCAGTATGTCGTAGAAGGCCTATTTTAGGGGCCCATTTTGCTTTGATGGTTTCACGCTTTCCAATGGCCTAAGGGTGGTCCCTAGGCACTGTGGTGTGTTCGAGGATTAAGTCCCCAGGGGGGATGTCTCCCCTATTTTTTGATCTAGGTCCTAATTGCACATATTTTTATTATTATTAATTTATCTAGCCTGACCATTTTCCAAAAAAAACAAGCCAAAAAGATGGGGCCACAAGAAAAGTCAATGTGAGAGGGTGATGTATGTTTTTTTAAATATGCTAATTGTCCACTTCATATTAATGGCAGGAAAAGGGGCAATGGACTCATTTAATAGAGGACATGTGGCTCTCTTGAATGTTATCACACTTACATGTCCACTCCCTCATGAGATCTTGATTGTCCACCTAGAAAACAATGCTAAAGAGGTCTTGGCAGCCTTGTGCAGGGGTCGTAAGCCCTTTCCTATGCGTGGATGGCATCTAGGACCACCCGCTAATGTTCAGAAGTGACGAAAGCAGCAACCTCCTAGGATTGTTTGTATTGCTCTTCCCATTGCATGTTCTCCTCGACTCCCCCAACCCCATCAAGATGTAGCTTGCTCGCTATTTTCCGAACGAATCGATGCAAGGCATGCCAAGCAGTATTGCAGTTAATGTCCATGATGACATAAGGGTGGTGCCCCATTTGCAGCCAGCGATGAGCATTTGACTCACGCACAACATCCTAGCTTCGCTTCATTTGTTGTGCCTCCAATAGGTCTCTGGCCTACTATTCCTCTTCTTCAACCCTTCTTTTTCACTCGTGCTCTTCCTTGTGCATCTCCTTTTTTGTCTACTCACGCAAGGCATCCTCCAATTCGCTCCTGATGGTGGCCTCCTAGAGGTCCTTCTGGTGCTTTTCCTCCTTGGCAGCCTCCATGCAACGTTGTTCTTCTTGCTCAGCATGTAGTTGTTGCTCTTGTTCCCACTTTTGCAGCTCCACCTTTCAAGTAACCCTTTCCTCCACACCCACCCTAGCCTCCACTTCCGTGGTAACCCTAGCAAGGTCCTCATATTTCACCTACAGCTCCCAGTGGAGTGCTTTGGAAGCCAGCATAACCTGCTCATGCACATTGGACAACTAGTTGGTGACAAATTCCTACCAATCAAACCTAGACCCCTCCCCCAACCCACCCACAACACCAAGATGTTTGTTATCTTGGTTTGAACAAGTGAGGATAATTTCATGAGAGCATGTGGGATTTTCTTATGAGTTGTGAGTCACCTACAAGGCCTTTCATGAGTTATGGGTCTAACTTTTGACATACATGTATTGGGCTTATGAGTTAGCACTTTCTTTGGGTCATGTGCAATTGGTGTTTCATTACCATTCTATCGAAGGCTGGTTATCTCTTATGAGGGCTACAAGAGCTTAGTCCTTGAAGGTGCTTGATGGTGTTCGCATCCAACATTTTATCTAACCTTGGTGTTCTGCTTGTGTGGGCTACAATATGCTATAGGATTGGAGGGACTTGGTGTGTAACAGCTGAAAGGCCAAAGGGTCTGTTGGGTACTCATTTAAAAATAAAAGAAAACTATGCGTATTGAGGATTTGTTTAATGTCTTTTTCATGGTGAAAAGTGTGAAGTGCACATGTTCTGTTTGTTAAGCATTTTTGTAGTCAGTTTTAGGGGTCTTCCAAAGAGTTGCCATGTCCCAATTCATTGTTAAATTGTCCTTTGTTCAAGCCTACATATCTCTCAATGAGAAAACATGAGGTTGGAAAATTTAATAATAAGGATTTTAAAGTTTGGCACCATGTTAATCCATCGTGGCGTTCAAGCTTGGTAGGATCAAGATCATAAGGATCATCACCTGGAGCCATAGTGTTCATCCAACTAAGCAAGCTTCCAAAAGGTCAGTAGATAAACGAAAGCCTAACCTCTTCAAGTGGCAGCACCCAAGCACAAACCCAGGTCTTCGACTTGAGAAACTAGCACCTTACCATCACTCTAAATGATGGCATTGTTCAAGCCTGGTACATTTCAGTGTTTATTTGTCTGTCCTTTTCATTTTGCAATTAAGCTCATGTAGTTTAGTTATTTTATTTGCTTAAGATAAGAATTTTAGAGATTATAGACTCTTTGATGATGATTGTCCTTAGATTAGAGACTGCTACTTTTTCTTTCATGGCCATTACCCCCTGCTTACTGTTTTCTGATTCCATTAAGAAAAAATTTTGATTAATAATGATGAAACGTCAGTTTTAAAAGTCTATTCTGTGTCCTCCATATTTTTTATTACAGAAAGAGAGAGAGAGAGAGCAATTGTGATGGCTTTCTGTTCAAGAGAAAAATATATCAGACATTGTGTCTATCCTCTCTTGTAGCCTGAGAAAAGAACAGAGTTATTATTTTTATTGTTGGTACTTTCTTCTCCATGATTCTACCTTCCAATTAAGGATATTGCAGAGCTTGAAAATGCCTTAGGATGAAAGAAAACCTTGCAAAATGCCATTTTCATAAACGCTGTTGATAATTATTAGTCATATCTATCATAGCCCCTTATTTTCCTCTATAGTCATATTTGATTGCCAAAAATTCAGGCCCTACCCTCAAACTTTGTGCACCAAATTTAGAATGCCTTAAAATGAAGGAAATAGTAGTTGATTTTCGCATGTGAACACTTATTAAGTGTAAGGCTGTAACATACCTTTTCTTGACATAAATAAGAAGCAAACCTGTGTTGTGACATTCCATTGTTGATGTATGAGCTAGTTCTTTATATGGCATCTAAGAACTTACTTGAAATGCACAGTTATCTACTCTCTCTTATAAGTTAAGGATAGTGGATCTTGAAAGCCTGGAAGTCTCCTTGGAGTAAGTCTTTTAATACATAATGAATGTTTTGTATATTTTATCATAGTTAAATTTTCCTTTCATGCAAAGTAAAATATTAATCATTTATTATTATTTCAATATGCTAACCCCATTTATTTACCAACAATTATGCTCTCTTATTTTAGTAAAGAAAAGAAAGAAAATATGTGTGATTATCTATGTTTATTTACTTTCCATAAAATTCACCCACATGAATTATGATTAGAAACTCTTTGGGCCCAAGATAAGCAATTCACCTAAGCTCACAGTTAGTAATTAGGTGAATGATGCATTTGATTGGTATGTTTTGTATAAAGCATGTAGTATTTCTAAAGATTGTTAAGTAATCATTTAAATAATAATATAGTCATTCCCATACCTTGAATGAATGGGTTGCATTGTTTATTTATTTTATATACACCCTACCATGGATGTGGAGATGAGCACCACTATCCAACCCTACTTATACATGTGCTTACTTTGGCTTAATATCTTGAGCCATTGGACCTAAGGGGGTTGAGTTGCACAACACTCGAACGTAAACTATGATGCAAGTGTTATTCATAAGTGTGTACCCACCTCACATACAATCCCCAATTACCTATTTTGGGGTATATTAAAGTGTGGTCCAAAAATGATGATTGAGTCGAGCTTGGTTTGTGTAGCTTAAAACCAAAAGATAACCCAACTCATGGCCAAACAATGATCAGATTTGTTGAGCTGGATAGCCCTCACTATGGGAATGCAATAACATTACATGGGTAAAGTTGTTGAAACCTAGATATTTTTTTTATCTCCAACCATTATTTAAAACCTATTATACATTAAATGATCTTGTTTGATGGAATCATAGTGGAGGATTAGGATTACATTCAACTACAACCCTTGGTGCTACTTGTAAAACAAAACTTGAAGCAAACGAGTCACACAAATGTTTAATATTTTCTAGCTTCCTAAGCGATGAGAAATGTTAGCTATCACCCTTATCTATATGAGTATTTGTTTTAGTACTACTAAAGATAGGTGATATGCAATCAATGCATCAATCCTTAGAATTATGAAGAGTAGTAAAGTCTCATCTCATCATAAACTTGTTATGATTAACAAGGGAAAGAGGTACATAAGCCTTGTCATCAACCTACTATGCAGGAAGTCGACCATGCAGGGTATCCAGTAGGCCACCAGTTTCATGGACACGGAGGACCACCGAAACACGTTGGACCTTCTTCATGAGCTGGAGCGCCTACCGTCAACTGCCGACGAACCCCTAGGGGGGGTGTTGTTTCAAACCGCAGGCGGTGCTTGCCCTCCCCCCCAAAATGTGTTTGCTAGGTTTTCTGGGGGTTTCTTTTTGCTTGGTTTTACAATGAATGATGGGGTGTTGGATTGCTTTGTGACTTGGGGTTTTTCCCCACCCATTGAGGGCCATTACTGATGACCCACGATTTGTAATTCCCTGTACTATATTTCTTTTTTCAGTAATATACTTCCGAATATTTTCCCAAAAAAAAAAGAGGTACATAAGCCTTGTCATCAACCTACCATTATTATGAGTCATATCCTAATTAGTTGCTACTGTAAGTCTAGGCCCCTATTTTAAGAGGATTGGAGAAAAAAAACATTATACTAATTTTGAGGGTCTTCATCAGGGGTCCACTAGTGTTAATTGATTTTTGGCTGATTCCAACATGTGGTAAGGTCATGGTGACTATTGCAACTAGGCCATGACTCATGGTCGAACCAAAAAATCAATTCTAAAACTTGAAATCTTTCCCAAACTCTAAACAACTCTGGTCAACTTCAAACCTTTTGACAATTTTTTGAACAAGGATTGTTTTAGCCTTAGAATATGTCTAAGGTATGTTTAAGATTGTTTAACTCTTCATGTCATGATGCTTCATGGTGAAATTGGTGTTTCAATTGTAAAAGAGGGAGAGAGAACAAAGAGAGAGAAAATTGTGTTGCAATTATTTGATTGTCATCAAAAGTTCATCAACTTCATCAATGATTTCCAAAACTTGAAATCTTCCCCAAGCGACTTTGAATAACTTTGGTCAACATCACACCTCTATCAAATGTTCAAACAAGGATTGTTTTACCCTCAAAATATGTCAAAGGTTTGTTTAAGATTGTTTAATTCTTTGTATCATGATGTTTCATGGTGAACTGGTAGACAAATAGAAGAGGGAAAATTTTGTTGCAATTATTTGATTATCATCAAATTATCAAGGTCATCACAAGTTCATCAATTTCATCATCAATCATCAATCATTAACTTAAATCAATGAATTTCAACAAGTTATATATGATGAGAAAGACAGCCTCCATATAAAAATGTGCAAGGGCCAATGTATATTGTAGGGGGCCAAGCTTGTTTTTGGCCAAAATATTCATAAAATGAATTTTTATTTTTATTTTTATTTTGTTGAGAGAAAGTTCAGGATTATACTAATGAAAGATCACAGTTTATGTACAGTCAAAAATTATTTTGGGGGTGAGAAACCCCCATTTATAGAGGGGGTATTTTCTCCCCTCTCGTCATGCCGCAAACTATGTTATGCCCTGGGACCTCTAAGACCAAGAGAAAACTGACAAACAAGGTATAGAAAATAGACAAGGACAACTGTCCCCATATCTGGGGGACTCCATGGGAAGGACCAACATAACAGGGAACTACAAACAGTTGCTACCACTGACCAAAAGAGAAACTGACAAAAACAAGGAGACTAAGAAAAGCAGGTACAATTAGCCATAGGACCCACTCCTCCAAAGTCTCTTGGGGAGCCTATTACAATGGCAGGCATGGCATTTCTAGCAATGTATCACTTGGAGAATGTCACGATGATGCTCAGTATCTACAAACACAACCGCCTATTGAAATTCCTTGAAGGCAACCTCTTTCCATGCACATTCTACAACATCTCCTTTGCCATCTAGGTAAAGTTTGGCAGCCATGCACCTGACATGTCAACGCAAAGCTAGCCAAAAGGTGTTATAGTTGATGCCCATAATGACATATAGACATTTGCCATCTTGTAACCAAAGTTAGGCACTATTTGCATGCATCTTATCCTATTGCCGTTGCATCTACTCGACCTCTTCCTACTACTCCTTGGCCTATAACTCTACCTGCTCCTACTTCGCCCTCTGCTATTCTTCTTGTTGCAGCTCCATCCTGATTTGGATGCACAATTCATCAATCAACGCAGCCCTAGCTACCATTTCTTGTAGGTCCCACTTCTATAAAAGCTCTTTCTCCTTGTCAACGTGCCACATCTCCATCTGGGCTGTAAGCCACTGAAATTCTTCCTCCTAGGCTAGCCATTTGGCTTCCCACAAGAACCGCTCTTCCCACCTCGCCTATTCAGCCACCTCCTTGGTCTTCTATTGCAAGCCCTCATTGAAACGTTGTTCGAGCTCTTAACCGAGCTGAGCTAGGGAAGAAGACTTCCCTAATGTCTCTTACAACCCCTCCAACTCCTCCCCCTAAACCATCGAGCTATCCATGACTTGGGCCTATGCCAATGGTGGCATCGACATCAAATCTAGGGTTAAGGTTGGGGCAACACTCCTGTTGCCCACCAATCTATGCTCATAGACAGCTGGACAACGACCAACCCTTGGGGTGGAGGAATAACCGGTGTGGTGGCCCACCACAATGCCAAAATAAGGCCTAAATGGCAGCCTTGTCATTGTTGGCAAAGTGTAGCCAGAAAAAATTTTGGGAGATTGATTCCCTAACCCAAGCGCATGCACTTCAACAAAGTGAAGTGTATGCCCTGAAGTTTCCATACATTCCTCGATTGCACCAAGAACCAATCAACGAGCTCTGCCATGTCTTTCCACAGTTGTCGTAATGCCGATTTCGGCACCTAGCCACTACCGATCTTTGGAAGAAGCCTTTTGCATCCTGCAATCCATGACCAATGGGAAGGATAGTCTCCTCTGTTGCCAAGATGCCCAAATACCATGGCAAGGAAGCCTTCATGAGCTCTATCCAAATGCCACGAAAAGAAGTAAACTCACCAACCCAATTGGAGAAGAAAGGGCCATCTACCAAGTCATGGTCCCCCTCTAATAGGGGAAGGACATCAGCCCACCTAACTCGTTCGACAAGCCTCCAAAGCTCCTAGTTTGCCTGGTAGGCTACACAAGATGATTCAAAAGTAGGCATCACTCCCATGGTAGCAGAAGCTTCCCTCCACAAACGGAATCCAATTGCCGCAACCTATGCCGATGGAGGTCATAGAGCCCTAAAAATTGCACTATTTTTGGTTTTCCAAAATGACCAAAGCACCATCATCACCTTGGAGTCACTATCTAAATTCATTGGAGTTGGAATAGCTACAACTTGCTAGGTGTCCACCATGAATGGACACGGATACATAAAGTGAGCTAAGGTCTCAAGGGTGTCAATACATAATGGGTAGGAATGATTAAAATTCAAGCCTCGTGCATGAAGAACCATGACATACCGGAAGCCATGTGTGGCCTACCAGCCAAATAAACACCTTTAACTTTTCTAATACTCTACCATTCCGTATGCTCTACAACCTTCAATTCTAGGATACTTAGCTTTAATAATTTCCCATGGTGATACCCCCAACATATCCCCCCGCATAATATCATGTGCATGCTTGCAGAGATTGTGCTAGATTGGTGAAACATGGGTATCCGCCTCTCATTGTTGCTACTTGTTGCACATAATACGAATCCATTAGGCAGTCCCCTCATCATGCTACAAGACTCGATTAGTAAGCTGCTAGTATCCCATTGTAATCTTATCTTGAAATTTGAGAATTCCAAGCCACCTAGCCTCCCTTGGTCTAGCAGTAGTATCCCAACATACTAGATGCATGCGATTACC
>MNCI01001992.1:0-48483 GCA_015680685.1 Gnetum montanum | reverse complement strand
AAAAAAAAAGCACTCTATGCATTCCATTTTACTTCTGCCATTCCTCAACCCTTTTGATTGTAGGTACTTCATCAAGTCTTTATTTTCATAGCTAAAGCTTCCTTACACTTATTCATCAAGCTTCAATCAAGTAAACCATAAGTCGATGTCATCATCATCTTAGTCTTGTACCAAAAAAATACGGTCATCTACATGAGTTCTCTTTTATCATTCACCTGTATAAAGAGCTAAATCCTTATCTATTTGCAATGTCTTCATATCATCTTCAATCATTTTTCCCTGTCATTTTCTTATCTGTCCTTTGATGTTTAGTTGAAACTATGGTACAACAAGCCTTTTTTGATAGATTCATAATTTGATCTTCTTTGAACATGACCATACCATCTAAAATGTCTTCTTGTAGCTTATCTAATATAGAAACCACTCCAAGACTTCCTCTAATTTCTATATTATGCAAGTTATCTGTTGTAACATTTAACATCCGTTTAAGCATTTCATTTCTGCCAGACTAATTTGTTGTTCATGCCTCTCTTTTTTACAGCCCAACATTCAGCATCATATAATATAGCAAATTTGATTACTGACATGTAAAACTTTCCCTTCAGTTTTATTGGAATAACCAAAACGATAAACTGTTGTCATTCCTTAATCTCTCCTTGTTTAGCTCTTTCTTTAATCATACATCCTAAAGCTTCAACCACCATGATAAAATAAGATCTCCTTGTTTTAGCTTATTGCTACTATAAAATCTTTCATGTGCTTCCTTATTAAAGCAACACCAAAAGTGAAGTAATAGCCTAACACCATGGAAGTATTGTATACCCATAATCAGAAAATCCAAATTTATGTAATATTGCATTCAAAAAGCTTCATAAAACATGAATATAAGTTTTGCTTACACATTTAAGCCCAAGTAGACATCTATTTTGTTTTGAAGTTGAATGAAAAATGTTATAAACAATAATAATCTAATCCAAAATTTGTCTCCATTTCACAAATCCTACTTGCCAATCACTGATGATGGTTGACATGAAAATTTTTACTCTTTATACTAAGACTTCAAAAATAATTTTACAAAGAGTGTTACGTATGCGACTAAGTCTAAAGTCAAAGATGGATAAAGCGCTTTACTTCTTTAGAATTAAGTAATCCTATAGAATTAACAGATTTTAGTATATCTTCAAATCTCCAAAATTTAGGTACCACATCTTGCATATCCTTGCCTACAAAATTTCAATATTTATCATAGAAATCTAATAGAAAACCATCAAGACCTAGTGCTTTATTAATTTTCATCATAAAAACAGCATTTTTAATTTCTTCATCAATTCTAGGACTATTCAAAAATGCAACATCAGCCTCTGTAAGTTTAGCCTCAACATTGGCAAGTACTTTATTTAATAATCGTTCATACAGAGCTTCTGTAAATGAAGATATATCTTTAAAGTATTTAGTTACAATTTTTCTTCTTTGTTCTTCATTATTCCTTCAACTTCATTCATCAATTTCATAATATTATATGAGCATGACGCTTAGATGCCACTGTGTGACCTGTTACTGTCAAATCAACGTTGATTTTGGATGTTTTGTCCATGGAAAGCCAATATTCCAAAAGGAGATTTTAATCATAGAAGTATCTGGAAATGTACTTGGTTTGGATTTTTAATCATAGAAGTATTTGGACCAATTTCATTAAAAAAACATATAGTATATTCACATAAGCAAGGGAGGTAAGGATTCTTATTTTCATGCTACTTGTTTCTACTATTGGGCAGCCTCATTTGGAAAATGGCATTCATTAAGGGGCACAAGCATGGGCAGGATAAACACAAATTGCATCCATAATTGTGGCATGCTAGCAGTAGTGATCTTGGATACTTCCATCGGGTTTCTAACTAAAGGCTTTAACATTGTTGGCAATCGTAGTCATACTCATATTGCACTGCTTATGAATGCCCAGATCACCAAGTAAGAATACACAAACTATCACCAGTGCCAAATTTTAATGATCATCATGATCAAACTACCAACAATGCAGTTAAAAATGTTGTCAAAACCATTATACCAGATGTCATGCTTGATGGCTTGAATCATTTGCCCCTCCCCTCCATTATTGCTAGCCAAGATCTCTATGATTAGGCAGAGCTCACAATTGTTATGGGAATAACACTAACATTCAAACCAAATGTTGCCAGATTTCAGGACGATGGCATGCTTTGGTTGTCAATCACAAATGCAGGATGTGCAAAACTACTACCGTGAATTCATGGGAATAGAGACATTAACTCCTCCCCCTTTGTTAGAAACTAGAGAGGATATAGCACTATTTTCAAGGGAAGAGAAATACTCTTTGACTAAGACACAATGGTGCATATGTTAGGGATCCCTAATGATGGGAAAATTCTTGTCCTAACATGCCATGGAATGCATGACATCGTTGATTTTGTTACCAAATGCCCCCAGAAGTGCTAATTGCCAAGTGTTGCAATCCCACATTCCATTGCAGGTCATAGCGGTTTTGAATCCCACCTTCCATTGCAGGTCATAGCGGTTTTGAATCCCACCTTCCATTGCAGGTCGTTGTGGTTTTGAATACCACCACTCTCACATAACCTGACCACTCCACAAATAAAAATAAAAAAAAAACAAACACAAACACAAAAACAAAAGATACTTCATACAATTAAGCAATGGTTCTATGCTCAAGGAGCTAAATTTCACCTTTCTCAAAAGTATAAAACATGGACAAACAATGAACCTCTCAAATTTCTTCCTTCAAGGCTTGAAGAAGAATACAACCAGCCAGTCCAATCTTTTCGTAGCATTATGGAACATGGCAACATCCATTCTATGGGACAACACCATACATGCTCATGTCCCAAGTTTTCAGAGGTCACAGCATCCATCCTCTTCTAGGGTTAGAAGGATAGAGCTCTCACAACAAGCTCAATGTGAAGGTTTGACAAAACAGAAGGTTTCTCACTCCAAAAGACTAGACAACTACCAAAGCAAAATAGACTGAGGCTAAAGATCCCCTTATGCATGGGAGCACAAGAGGATGGCATGCCAAGAGAATATACTCAATGAAGCAAAGGTGAGCTGGCTGAAGGTGTGAACCCTTCCATATCAAGGCCGGTTTAGGAGGACAACAATGAAAAATATATAAGGGACCAACCTCTCCTCCTCCCCCCCTCCCCCACAACCAATGAGGAGGATGACATGAGAATGAAGCCAACATAGAACTTGTGAATGAGAACAACACAAATCAGCCTGAGATGAACCTAGTGGAATGCATCGCTAAGAAAGAGCTGGCCACGAAGCAAGCTAAGAAACCTACATACACCCTCCACCCTAAGAAAAATCCACGTGTAGCAGAATAATTTAAAATTGTCACAGCCATATATGAAGTCTTGCAGAGGATTAAGAATAGGGCAATTATTGCCCTGGTCCACAATATGAACTACCCTATCTACCTCATGTGATTCCCATAGGCATTTATAAGTTTGTCCTACATTGCTTCGCTTGTATCTGTTCTTCAAGTTCTCTTTAAAAAACGGGCTCCCTCTTGTTTAGTCACTAGCATCGCACCGATTATGCGCTCTCCCCCAGATGGCAGAGGAAATTTCCCATTTTGTGTATTTCCTGTATATTTCCAACAGGAAGATGTTATCTTCCCTTTGTCTATACCTTTCTGAAAGACCATTTTGTATAGTAACCGGCCTGGTTTTGTATTTAAGGATACTGACCAATTTTGGATGTCATTTTGTACAAACCATCCGAAAAAGATCGTTGTCCACTATAATGCTTAAACAGTCAGGAAGCATAGCAGCTAAAATCTGAACTCCAACGCAAAAGCTGTTACGACCAAGCCTTAATCACAAAGTTAAGTTAAAAGGAGGAAGCTGAACTCTAACATTAAGTTGCATCAAGGGAAGAATAAAAACTAAGTCTTGATGTCAAAATTACAAACAGATCAATTTGGAAGTGAAGCTCTAATGCTATAGGATCAAGGGTGAAGATAAATAATTGAGCCCATAAAGACAGATGCTCCAACCTGTATGAAATGTAAAGAAATGAATTTATAAAGCAATTATTATTTCATTAACTCCAACATACTTCCAATAAAAACTCTAAACTGTCAAACTAAGAAAGGCATTAAAACTCTAATAAAGCATAACAAACGTACTTGCGAATGCTCCAAACGAAGTTCCCAGCTTTTAAATATGGACTTAACACTCCCTGGAACTGACTCATTCAATGCAGAAACCTAATATCACCATCAAGAAAATCAGAAACACAAAAATTATTTAAAAACTATAACACGGTATCAATGGACTCATTTTGCCGCAAATTGAATTTAAAATTTATTTATAAACCACGCAAGGTTCTAAAAACATCAAACAACATTTATATATTTGTAGTAGTAGTGACAAGAATACTTGGCACAATATACCTAGAAAAAACAATGTTCATCAGTCAATGACATGTGAAAATTGTTCGACCACCAGAAACACCCAAAATGAAATATATTTTTCTTTTTAATTATATAATTATCCATGATAGCATCTAAATTTTTGGATGTCTAACTTCAGAAAACTTGATTTGAAAAAGATGCTTTAATTCAAAAACAATTAATAAGTTCATTTTGTGCTAAATATTGATAATTCTAAACAAAATGTGAAGTGTTTGGATGAATGACAAAACAATCCACCTTATTGTCAACTCCATCAATAATGACAAACAAATTTGATTTAAAGAAATATAAGATTTATAATAAAACAGATTTTGAGAACTTCTTGTCCTCGTGTGGTTTTTAGTTTTTATAAACTAAATGTCATGTATTGGCTTTGGTGTTTGAGATTCACAAAAGTTGATTTTTCTGCCAGTTATATATCTTTTCACTATCAACTTTTATAGAACTTCGTCAATCGCTTAGATTTTTTATTGACTAGTATCCCTCATGCTTAGCTCATTGAGTCCCTTAAAACACTGATCTCAGAGTCCAGAACTTTCTACAGTTATGATTTATAAATATGCTCTCAACAACAGAAACAAGATTTCCAACGATTTGGGAGAACAAAAAAACTTCCTCAAGTTTTTATGCACAAATTATAAAGTGTAATTCCCAGGATATAGATTAGGGATGAATTACAATATATACTATGTACAACATCACCTAGTAGAATATTAATTAGATCTGAAGCCCACTTGTCTATAGCTTTTGTACTTCAAAGGAAGCTTGCAGATCATGGGATTCTAAATGGCTGGTTCTGATGCACCTTCCTCTTAATTCCCTTGGCTGGCTGGCCGGCCGATTCTAACATACGTTATCGTTCTCATTCCACCGAACTGCCAACATAAATCCATAGTTCCTATCAAGGAATTTAATTGGAATTTTATTACGCCAACGTACCACCATCATATTCTCCACAACACATTTTTAAATAGAAAAGCCTCTTAGTTCCAATAAAAACTATCATTTCATCTTTAAAAAAAAAAAAACATGCCAATCCATGTTTATATGCATAAGAAATTTGTTGCAGCAGCAGCTACAATCAGCTTTTCATATGGTTTGGAGAAATCCAGATTGCATTGACACTTCTTCAACATCAGTCTGATACTTGAATTTTCTCTCCTATTTGGGAACTGGATCCCACTTACTTTCTTGGAAGGTTAACTCACGTAAGATCCCTTCCTCACACTCTCCCAGACAGCTACATTTTGACTTACATGTATTCTAGTTCATGATCTATTCAGCACTTTTCCCAAGTCCTCTTCGCATCTTCTTTACTCAACCAATCTTCATAACTTCCAACTTGCCTACTTAGGTTTCACCACCTCATGTTCCTTTTGTACAGTGCATGATTTACAGAGGTTTGTGTGGTTCATGAGTTATTACTCACAGCTGTTTCTTCTTCAGCTAACAAGTTGGCACACGGGTCACAAGACTCGTCTTGAACTTTACGTTTTTATGTTTGGCATTAGGATTCCTCATAATATGGAATAATTTCTCTGGTTTTACAAAATAAAAAATCTGTTTGGTTTTTAACTGACGATTCAACACATTAACTTCCTAATTAACTTAACGACTTATGATTTGACTTGCAAACCCACATGAAGTATGAATTACACTCTTAACAATCACTCCCAATTCTTAGGTGTATTGACTGCAAATTAGATCCCTCTTGGAAAGTGGATTTTGAAGAATAGATGTTAAATTAAGCAAAATGAAATTGCTCCCATGCACATAAAATTTATAGTATTCCAAATAAAAATAATATTCATAATTTATTTTTAAACTTTTCATTAACAATTTACTCTGAGCATCTTGGTTGATCATTAAGATCCTAAGATTAATCTCATTGTACTTCAAATATTGTTTTATTGGTATAATCTATTTTTACTTATTACAAAAAAATAAAGCTAATATTCACATTGTGACAGCTAGTTACTTGATTTCCTATACACGTTCAATATTTTAAGTTCATGATTGAAACTGTTATGATACATTCCAATCACTTTAAGTATGCAATTCATATCAAGCCTAGAAACAAGAAATCGCACAAAAACAAAGGCCAGTGTGTGTAGGGGCTATATGGACTTGAACTGAACACCTTCTTGGTAAAACAGAATCAAATTTAAAATTTAATCTTAAAATCAAACGCAATTCTGTAGAGATTAATTAAGCTTTTGTACTCATAAGAGGCTCAATTGATGAAAATTGAATATAAGCATACATAGCTACAAAAAGTTTGCTCTCAAGGTGAAAATACAAAGTTAGAAAAACAAATAGAAATTTTTCTAAATGATTCACTGTTTTCTCTAAGAAATTCAGTAAATTTATATTATATGGTACAAATTAGCTAGGATTTTGATATATTGAAACGCTTCAATTCTTAGGCATAAGAAAGTCAAGCATGCTCTTTTAATCTTTGTGCTTTCACACATTGGAAATGCTACCTCTAAGTAAAATAAATTTCGTGCAAATCTCTACTACTAATTATGTCAAGAAAAATTTGTAATCACCATTTGCTATCTTCAAAAATCTTCCAGCACTTTTTCTTAACCATTGAATAAATGAAAGACATTGCAAATGTTAGATCTTGTTTTAAACTCCCATTTTTTCAACCATAATTATCCTTCCTACAAACAACCATCACCATTGAGAATTTTACCCTTTTTAGAAGCCATGTCAATCGGCCTCTTAGAACTCATCAGAAAATGTTCTCTTTCCTAATATACAGTGCTATGTTTTTCACCTTAATCACATGACATATTTATTAAAACTATCACACAGCTATCCTGCACATTAAAAACTGAACCAAGCAGAGCATTCTTTAAGGTAAAACTAGTTTAGCTATATAGTTATGATATATATCTATTATTTGGGCAAGAGAATTTTTTATATTTTCCAAATTAAAAAATCTCAAAGTGATTCACTGAGAATTGATTTTCCAAGGACATCCAAATTACAAAATAACTGGACTCTCACAAATAATAATTTCCATGGACAAAGTTCAAGTTACAAAGTAGTTGGACTCTCGTAAATAATAATTCCCATGAAAAAGTTCATCTCTTATCCCAGCATTACAACAATAATCATTTATTTACCATGGCAAAGTCCAGCAAAAAAAAAAAAACGTGACCAAGAGAGCTCCCTCTCACCATTATGACAATAAATTATTTTACTTTGACAAAGGAGGACTCTCTTGGATGGGGCTGGTAATTGGCCTCAGCGCCAAAAAAATGGCTAAAACATTCACAAGAATTTTTTTAATTGGCCTGGAGGACCACATGTTTAAAATAATATTAGAACTTTAACAAAACTTGTGTCTACTAGATTATAATCAAATTAATAATATTTATAGCACTACGCTACACTACTAGGCTAGGGAAGGCCTATTAGATGAAGTAAGGCTAAGTAAATGAAACAACAAAATAAGCAAGTTATGGGAAAGAGAATAACAAAGGGCAGAACAAAAATCAGCCATTATGGGAACAATAATACAACCAAACATTAAGATGCCATCACTTAAAATGGAGACTTTCCAAATGTAAACTAATAGAAAAATGTTTAGAAATATCACTTGGAAGCAAAGAAAATGAAATACCAAAACACGAAACTTCTTTGTTTGTCCTAGGCACAACAATGTTTGACTCATAAAAATGTAAATGATCATAAATGAAGTGTCCAACTTTAGTGGTCCAGAATTCAATCACAACAAAAGATCCTAGGCACAATAATGTTTGATTCATAAAATGCAAATGATCATAAATGAAGTCTCCAACTTTAGTGGTCCAGAATTCAATGACAACAAAAGATGAGGTGAATAGGATAACAAAGGGTAAACCAAAAACTAACCCTTATGGGAATAGTAATACAACAAAACATTGAAATGTCATCCCTTGAAATGGAGATTTTCCAATTGTAAAATAATAGAAAAATGTTTAGAAAAATTACTAGGAAGAATAAGTTGAACTTACTACCTTACAAAAAGATTCAACTAGTCAAAAAAACATGTGACACATTAATTCTTCATGAACGTAGCTTGAAGGTTGCATAAAGAACAAACATGGGAGGTTAAACAATTATGCTGGTAATTATAATCCTAAAATTAAATTCTCATCTTTACAGCAGAAGGAGCTACTTTATAATAATCCAAATACAAAGGAATGCAATTTATTGAACAGTGAACAACCATACATCTATATCACTGGCAGAGATAACATCAGTAGGAGGAGAAATAATAATTGTTAGTTACCAACATAATCTACTAGCCTTTTCCAATTTACATTATGCACAAACCATACAACATTTAACATAAAGAAAACAAAACAAGAAATCATAACCATTTAACAAAGAAATTATATCCTAATTTCTTGAAACAGAAAACAAAATCTACTATTGTGAAAGCATTAAGCAGAACATACAGGAACCATGTAAGATGCAACTAGTAAAAATAGTCAAAAAATAAAACCTAACAACAAAAGGCACCAACGTGAATAGGACCATCAATAACCATAATTAGGTCAGCACATTTCAATATCCTAAGAGCTTGCAATAAACAAAAAAACTAATATGCTAATATTAACAGCACCCATTGCTTACACTGATCCGTTAGTTTTGCCACTTTGAGTTCTTTTCAATGGTAAAAATAATGTGAAAATGAACTATGATTATTTAATATTAAAAAGAAATAATTTTGGTCATATGTTGCAGGTAGTGGATATTAATTTTTTTATACAAAGCCTAAATTCAGTTTTTCTAATTTCAAGTATAAATTCTGATGCCACTGCACACATAAAAAGGATATTCTAACATTCCATACTAACAACAAAAGTCGATCAAATCTAATTGTCTTGAGACAGGGAACAAAGACTGATTTCAAGCTTAACAGTAGCTTAAGATAAATAAATATTAATTGCCATGAGAAATAAACCTTGATTAGCTAAGTGAATAGATTTCAATCTCCTAAAGCAGAGAACAAATTCTAGTTTTTATAAATTGAAACAAAAAACAAAAATACGAAAGGAATAGTCAAATGGGGTAAGCACAGCGGACAGACATGACACCCCAGCTCCCAAATGCTTCATGAATTCTCTTTTGTTCTTAGCCTCTCATGTTTGCACACCACAGTTAATAACAAAAAGGGCATGATGATACCATAGCCTTCATAAACAAATTTTTAAAGTAATTAAGGAAAACATGTGCAATTCTACTTTCACAACACCAACAAGTGGATATTGCAAGAAAACAGCACCAGATCAGGGAATCCAGTCCTAAGAACTAAATTTTTACCTTGTATGAAAAATATCAGTGGCATGTGTTTCTAGCATCATGTAGGGCTTTATACTACTCAAACTCATCTTCTCAGTTATTTAAAAAAAGGGGGGAGATATAGGGGCTAATAGTATAACCTCTTCACCACAGCAAGATAGATGGAAGCCCTTAAACAAGAGTGTCCATCACAAGGCTACACCACTGCTATCACACATGTAAACAAGGCAGGAACTGAACACACAATCTCCCAACCGAGAGGTGAGTGTCTCAATCACTGTGCTACACCTTTAGGTACTTCATAGTTCTTCTTTTATTCTAAACTCAAGAATTTGTAGGGCAGTATGACTTAATTGCTTCATCTACCATGATAAACTTCATTGTATTGTATGCAGTAATCTGTTTTTTATTTTTTTTTTATCCTGATTTTTTACAAAAGCCGCTCATCATTCACTTTACCTACAAATCAATACGAAAGGGATAGATATAGATGTAAATATAGTATGTTAATCTGCGAGTTGATCAATCTTTTTCCCAAATCAAGTTCACTCATCTTTCACCTCGAATTCAAATACCAAGAAGAATAATGCCAAATTACAATGAAAATCAATCAAATTCTCGCCAAACTTGCGCTACAAAAAAAAAAAACAAAAAACAAAAAACAATTAACATAGTCCCAACAAGAAAAGAGCAAGGGCAACGAACGACATTCTTACGCGGGCAACGTCAATGTATTTATAAAGCGTCCACGAGGAAGCACACTCATGCTCTGCGCAATCGTGATCATGGAGACAAGCCATTTTACTTCTGCGGCCACTCCTGTGCTTACTCTTGCTTCTTTGCGTTGCCGTTTTAATTATGCTTCCTTGCAAATTGCCACCTTTAATAATGCCTCCTCGGATTCGCATAAAATGTGCCGTCACCTTGCCTTTTTAAGGTGCGTGTGTTATTTGAATTGAATTGGTTGATCTCGACCTGTAGTCGGTTTGTTAACAATGAAGTGGTAGTTTATGGTAAGGTTTTTGATTTTGATTTGTAAGATTTTTTATTTTGATTTGAAAGTTTTTTAACTAATGGGATCATTTTTAGTGGACAATGTTATATTATAAAGTTCTAATTCTACTATATAGGTTGGCAGTGTACCTATATTATAATTATTTGGGGTTCCAATACCTCTTTGTAACTTGTTTGCTTCACAAATATCAAATAATATTAGGAAATGTTGATTGTGAGTTTAAATTCATTTTCAAACAATGACGTGTTACCTTAGAGGTAAGACTTCCCTTGTGATTGTAAAACATCAAAATAGTATTAAGAAATGTTGATTTTAAGTTTAAATTCAATTTCAAACAATGAAGTGTTACCTTACAGGTAAGACTTTTTTTATTTAGAAATTTCAAGTTATGGGTTTGATTTCATCAAGTACACCCATTAATTCTAAGTATAGTCAATAATTCTACTTTTGGTAATCATATCTCCCTCAAATTCATTTTCAAGACTAGTGAAAAATTTTACAATGCTTTTAACATTGACATCTTATTTGTAAACATAATAAAGAGTTTTCCTTTAACTCTGTCATGATGATTAAAAAACCTAAGTAGCTTTTTTGTCAAGCTAGACATAGAAGGGGATGTCGAAACCAAAATTATATTTTTTTTAGAGGAGTGGGGTTAGAACTTAAAATGTTTATTTAACAATATTTACCTCTAAGACATATCGTCACATTAGAACTTTATAACTTAGTAAGGACCATCATTTAGAGTTATGGTAGGGTGCTTGTTTCTCAAGTCATAAGATCTAGGTTCAAGCCTAAGCACAACAACTTGAAAAGAAGTTAGGTTTTCACTTTACAATGCTTTGAACATTGACATCTTATTTTTAAACATAATAAAGAAATTTTCTTTAACTCCATCATGATGATTAAAAAGCTAGCTAGCTTCTTTGTTCAACAAGACGTAGGAGGATGTATCCAAACCAAAACTATAATTTTTTTAGAGGGGTGGTTAGAACTTGAAATGTTTATTTAACAATATTTACCTCTAAGACATCATCAAATTAGAACTTTATAACTTAGTAGCAAGCATTATTTAGAGTTATGATAAGGTGCTTGTTTCTCAGGTCATAAGACCTAGGTTTGAGCCTAGGCACAACCACTTGAAAAGAGGTTAGGTTTGTGCTTATCAACTAACCTTCCCAAGACTCTATCTTAGTAGGATGAGCGTTAAGTCTCTAGGTGATGATTCTTTAAAACTATATAACTTAGTATTGCCCACCAAAATCAAACCCTTAACTTGGAGTTACCAAATTAAGAGTCTTACCACTAAGATAACATCTCATTATTAAACCAAAACTAGATGATTATGTATCTAAAGGTAAATAACCAGCATAAACTTTCACAATACTTTTGTCAATCATAACAATATGTCAAATTAGCTAACCTACTTGAATCAAACCTATGACTTAAGCCACCTCTTATTGGTGTAGCTTCCTTGTTTGACCATGTTTGTCCAAAGACCACTAAGCTATCTTGCATTTACAACATTTGAGACATGATTTATGTTGTACACTTTTATAATGCTTATGTTCAATTTTAATAATCTTTTTCCTTTCATGTTATTTCTATTTTTTCTATTAGATGCTACTTGTATATGTTTTACCCTTTCTATTAGGGTTGGTCAAATATAGCTTTATTTTCGATTTTAGCGAAGAAAAACCCTCACTCTTTGTCAGAAAGGGCTTGCAACGGGTGAATCCAGGGTTCGGCATTTTTTGGATGATGAATCCCCATGGATCCATTATCCTGGATTCCCTGCTGCTCTGATCTGCTCTTCTCTCCACCTTTCATGCGCCATTGCACCTGCTGATAGCGTCAAGGTCCACAGAAATCTTGTCAAAAACTTGCAGCGGGATAATAAACATGGATCTGGATTTTCTGAATTTCACACCACATCTACTTTACTTTGCTCAATTTTTCTTGGAAAATTGGCATCCAAAAATACGATCTAGAGAGTGCGTTTACAGATCTAAATCAATCTGGAGTGGTGGTTGGGCATCTCTGCATTGCCGCTGTGAAGAGGCTGTGCCTGTTGCGTAGGTAGGCGAGTCGCAATGGCGGATTCGTCAGATTCTGCTCTTCCTTAGGGAAGTTCCTCTACCTCACCTCAAATTGATTTTCTTTTACCTGATGATATTTTTAAAGCAGTTTCCAATGATTTCACAACTCATTTTATTTTTTTTCAAATTGTGGGATTTTTACCAAGGTCCCCAAGTATCGACACTCAAGTTCAAAGCCTCCTTCTACCCCAGGGCATTCAGGTTTCTTATGCACGATACTACGCTCAAAACTTTATTTTGGTGGAACTATCTGATGCCTCTCAAGTTGAGAAGGCTCTCTCTTTAAAAATTTTTCCAACACATAATGCAACCCTAATAGCCCGTGCCTGGAAATTTGACTTTAATGTTAATGACCCAGCTTTTAATATAATTCCCTGTTATGTGGAATTGCCCAATCTTCCACTTATTTTCTCATCTATTGAGAGGGACATTGTGAGCATCCTAGGTCCTATTATTTCCGATCATTGTATGGTGATCAATGGAACTCAAATTCGTCGTTATTGTATTGAATTGGACATAGCTCTTCGGAAGACCTCATTAACCCTTGCTGCTCATGGAAAAATCTTCATCCAAAAAGTGGACTATTTTTACCTTCCAAACTCATGTAGCTATTGTCATAGGGCTAAGCATCATATTTCGGCGTGTCCCATCCTAGCCAGGAAGAAATCATCTGTAGCATCTCAGAACACCCGTCCCCCAGTCACACCATTACGTCCATCCTCAGTATCCTTTAAATTTGGATCTCCTGCCCCAATAGCTCCACAAACCTCCTCTCAGTCTAGCCCCTCCAAGCTACAGAAACAACAATAAGGTAATCACACCTCCACCCATGTCATCCCCTCAAAGGTTGTCAAGGACTCAGTTTTGATGGATGAGTTCGTGGTGAGCAGTGGAAGGAAACGAGTCAAAGCTTCTTTTAGTTCTACTCCTCCCTCCAACTCCTCTTCACTGAATACTTCCATGGCCCCTGTCTCCACCAACAACTCCTTTTCCCTCTTGTCAGGAACAATGGAAGTTGATAATTTGACTTATGAATCTTCTATTGACCTCTCATCCAAACTGCCTCTTGTCTCCCCATGAACCTCCTTTCATGGAACGTTCGAGGCCTTACTAGTAGGCTTCGTCGGAAATGAGCAGGCAACTTTATTTCTAGTCTTAATACAGCCTTTGATTTTGTTCTCCTTCAAGAAATTAAGGTATCAGTCGATCTTTTATCCTTTTCTGCCCATTGGTTTCTTCCTTACTCCTCAATCCTAGCGACGTCCCATATGAGTGGGAAAGGAGGCACAACCATTCTCCTCTCACCTTACTGGAAAACTAAAATCCTTCAAAGTGGTTTTGATTTTGGGCATAGAGTTTCTTGGGCCACCTTCTCCTCCTTGCATGGCCCTTTTGGCATTTGCTCGATATATGCCCCAAATGACTCCACAGAATGAGCTCTCCTTTGGCAAGAACTTGCAAATGCTCTTCCCCCAATGCCTTGGATATTCGGAGGAGATTTTAATATGGCCAAATTTCCTCAAGATAAGCTTGGAGGGGTGTTTTTTCAACTGCCTAATCTCGAGTATCAGACCTGGTCCGCCTTTTAGAAAAAGTTTTCCCTTTCTGATGGGGTGGACACCTCCTCGAGTACTCCCCTTCACAGATTTACTTGGAGCAATCTCTGTCTTGGGCAGGCTCACATCTACAATAGGTTAGATAGGTTCTATTTCTCCACCCTTTCCTTCTGGTAAGCCTTCTCCGCTACTACAACACATCGCCATGCCACCTTATCAGACCATCTTCCTACCTCCATATCTATCAAGATTCATGGCAGCCCTCACCGACAAAAATTCCATCTTTTTCGACTACACACCAACTGTTTTTCTTCCCCTACTACCCAACTTCTTCTATCCAATCTTTGGAATGCTGAACCTAGGCCCCTAAATCAAGTGGGCTGGATTAACTGGTGGCATCGTGCTTCATGTCGAGTTTGAAACTTTGTTCGTTCGTATAGTAAGGTAGTGGATACTTAGGCCAGACAGGAATACAATAAAATTCACCTCACTATTGAACATCTCACTAATAGACTAGCTCAAGATCCCTTCAACACTCTAGTTCACGAGGAGCTAGCTAGAGCATGATTAGCCTTTCAACATTGGGATGTGTACCGAGCACAAATTTCCTTAACTAAAAGTCAGCTCACTTGGTTAAATATTCAAGATGAACACTGTAAGGAATTTTTCAAGTACCTCAACACTACTTCCCATTCACATTCTATAGACAAAATTTCTAGTGATGGTACCACCATTACTGATCACAATAGTATCCTCTCTTTTCTTAAGAACCACTATGGAACCCTTTTCGCAGCTATCCCAATGGACATCTCTTCGTTCAAGTTTGCCACCCCCAATTATCCTTACCTTATCAACTCCACTATGCTGCAAAGTTTTGATGTAGATATCACTCTAGTGGAGCTTCAGGTGGCTTGTTCCAAGTTAAGTCGGGGAAAGGCTCCTGGTTATGACGATTTCCCCATGGAATTTTTTCAAAATCATTGGGATTTGGTGGGTAATGATCTTCTGCAGGTCATTAACGAGGCTATCTTCATTGGTTCCCTCGGGCCCAATCTAAATCAAGGGGTAATTCGTCTCCTCCCCAAGTTTGGGGATCTTACTGATATCTCCAATTGGCATCCCATAACTCTTCTCAATGTAGTATATAAAATTTGGGCTAAGTGCCTAGCCCTACAATTGAAAAAAATTCTTGGCCAAATCATATCACCCCAACAAACAAGATTTGTTCCTAGTAGATATATTTTAGACAATGTGGTTGTGGCGTGGGAAGGTCTTAAGTGGGCCGAGGATGATGGTCAAGATATTCTCTTGGTGAAACTTGATTACGCCAAAGTGTATGACAACATTAAGTGGGATTTTATCTTACAGACCATGACCAAACTTGGTTTTGGACCTAAGTTCCTGCATATGGTGCAATGCTTATTCTCATATGCTACCGCAAGAGTAGCCACTACCTTTGGCATTACCTCTCCCTTTCCAATACATAGATCAATGCGGCAAGGTTGTCCTCTCGCCCCCTCTCTTTATCATTTCCGCAAACTTTCTTTGTCATCAGATTAACCTGGACATTCAAACTAAAGTCCTCACTGGGGTTTGCCTTTCTTCCTCTCAACAACAGCTTCTCAATATGCACTTTGCTAATGACTCTTTTTTTCTAGTTCATAACACAGCCACCAATTTCCACTACCTCTTATCAAGGGTGGAGCAATATTGCACACTCTCAGGTTCCAATATCAATTGGAATAAATCCTCTGTTTATAGCTTTACGGGAAATTACAACCATGTGAGCAACTATAACTGGAAGCGACTTCAGGATCAAGACATTGTTAAGATTCTGGGAATCCCTTTCTATTTTAGAGGTTCAACCTCCATTCTCTGGGAGTAGGTTATTTATCGGATCCAAAAGAAACTTGACAAATGGAAGACTAAACCCCTCACACTTGCAGGTAAATACCTTGTATGTAAGTCCATATGTGCATCAACCCATGTGCACTACTCTTCATGTTGGGCCCCCTCCCAAGCTGCCTACCAGAAGCTTGAACGGTTATTTCGTGACTTTATGTGGTCCTCCAAAGATTCTTAGAAAGGATTTCATCGAGTTGCTTGGAATATTGTTACTCTCCCCAAGAATAAGGGTGGCTTAGGTCTTTTGAATTCCTATAAGCAGGAAATTACCCTGGTTGCTAAATGGTTGGTACAACATTTAGATGCCTCAGATATTATTGGGACCCTCCTCCAATTAAGGCTTCATCAAGCATTTCCTAAAAACAAGCCCTTTTGGAAAGGCATCCATTTTGTCAATTGGATCTTTTCCCCCCTCACTATCATTCTTCCTGGATCTCATGTCTTCAAAAGCATCTGGAGGGCCTGGCAAATTCTACATAGTTACATAGACTGGACTAACGTCAAGATCAACCCTACTATTCTCTCTCATTTGTGTCCATGGTGGTTACCTCTATCGCTTGCTCCCTTTGCCATCACAAAGGCTAAGGTAGCTACCTCGTGGTATCGGAAGGGTGTCATCTCCTTGAATTGTCTTAGGCTAGCTAGTCGTTGGATTTCGGGGGTTGAGTTCAACAATTTATATGGGGAGTCGATGGCAATAAACCATTGCCTAATCTAGATTTACTCCTTTCTCCATGGTCATTGGCAACTAGATGTTGTAGTGCAAAGTCCTTTTCATGGTCTTCAATGGCTTAATGGGGTTAAACTCTTGCCCTACCGGCCATCTGTCCCCTTTCATCTTATGCACAACCCATCTGAGGTTATTCAACACTGCAATAAGTATTGGAACAAACAAGAGTCAGTAACATTTTGGATCCCTCTCTTCCAACACATTTGGAAACTTCCAACTCTCCCTAAAATTAAGCAGTTCCTTTGGTGTCTCCTCCACCATGGTCTACCTATTGGTAGATGTTTAAAATATCTAGGGATTCCCAATCCCAATTGCCCTCTTTATGGTGGACAAGATGACTTTGTCCATGTGTTTTGGCATTGTCCCTTTGCTCAGCATGTGTGGGGGTGGGCTTCCATAGTTTTTCCATCATACAAGCTATCTCAAGAGGATGTCCTATTCAGCTTTTTGAACATTACTTCTGCTAATCTCAAGTTTTTGTGGGAAGTTATTAGGCCTATTATTTTATATTATATTTGGAAGCAAAGATGCAATGTTATATTTCAAAGGACAGATTATTCTAATATATGTTTGCTCACCAGGTCGGAGAAGTTGCAGATCTTTTGCCTCATTCATTTCCAACTCACATCTCAAGCATCTAAGTTCAATTTGGATACTCATCAGTTAGTTCATCTCTTGCAGCCGTGGGAAAGACCTGTGCGTTCTAGTAACACTCATCATCAGTAATATCTGTAGGGAAGCTTCCCCTCTCTGTTGAGTGTAGTCATCATTGGAACTCTCTCTATCATTAATTGAGAGTTGTTTGCCTCATCTAATTCCATGTCATTCTATCTAGTAATGAGTCAATATGTGTGGACGTTTGATAGTGCCCCAATTCAAGTTTCCTCCTTTAATACTCGTTTATTTATAAGGTTGTTCCTAAGTCTCATTCACAGTGCTCCCAGCTTTCCCTTCCCCTCAAACCTATGACTTATTCAGGTTACTGTAATTGATATACTTTTAATATCAATAGAACTTCTTTTCGGGGTCATTCTATCTAGTAATTGTCAAATGCTACATGTATATTTAATGCTCTATTTTTATTGATAACCTTTTTTTGGGGTCTAACACCACCCCCCTTCTCAAATAATATGTTATTAGAGGCTAATGTTTTTTATAGCAAATTTGATTTTCAATGGATTTGAAGTTTCTCCAATTGATCTTATTTTTTTGCATTCGATTTTTCTCTAGTCAATTACATCTCTCTAGAATTCCCCTATGGGGGATTCTAAATTACCTCCAATTTCTTCAACTAATGCCAAAATTTCTCATTCTTCTATTGATGCAAGAATTTTTGTTAATTCTAACAATGTAGATGTATAAGCTGGTGATCAAAAATTTGATATGTTTTTTTCTATTAATGTTAATATAACTAAGACACATGATTTTATTCTCCCTCATGATGTATACAAGTCACTAGTAGCTCATCTTACATCACAATATATGTTCATTCAAAATTTGAATTATCTTCATCGTAATTAAAGTTTCACCTCATAATTAAATGATGCAATGCAAAAATATGATATTCAAGTGATTCATGCCAAGTATTATTCTCGTTTTTTTCTACTTGTTGAGCTAAGTAATGCTTTGATGGTACAATGTGCCCTAGATATAGGATCATTTATACATAAGCATGAAGTGTTGATCATTTGTATGTGGACTTCAAATTTTGATGTCAGTTGAAAATTATTCTAAAGTTTCATGTTTTATCAAGTTATTTTATCTTTCACTAATTTTTCGAAAAGTTGAGCAAGACATTGTTAGTATTCTCGTTCTCATTAAGCATATAGAATCTATTTCAACATTATTTAGTTCTCATAGATATTTTTTTCTTGTAGATGTCTTTTTAGAAAAATATCAATCTTTATAATCATAAAAAAAAAGTATTACAAGCTGATGAGTGGTCAGGTTACTCTACGCTCAACCATACGAATACGAGTGTTTCACACATGATCCGGTCGAATTCCAAGGACTAAGTGCCTATGGGTCCTCGTGGAACAATAACGGGTTGGTTAATCGTTGTCTTCCCAAACTTACTTGTATGTCACGGTTGTATGGTTAAGTAAGCTTGAGGCATATGATTTTTATGGCTTTTATGTGTTTTATATCCTGTGCTAATAAGGAGGGGAAGAGAGATAACTAAGTAACTAATCTAAATTAACTACTCATTAACTAAGTTCTAAGTACTCCTAACACCAATTTCCATTCCCACTTGCCGTACACATCCTGAACCAATGTAACGCTACTGGGATTACCAAATGCTAATTGTTATTGGGTTGCCAAGCGCTACACGCATGCTCGAAGCGGTCGTACTAAGTGTATTTAACTAAGAGAGTTGTAGGGTGAGAGAAATCATTAATTAACTAAGAAAGCATTAAATAATAATTAATGGTAATTATTCTATTCTGTATGTTGCAAGGTTTATCATAAAGTTTGTCTTTATTGCCATACACAAAGTGTGCTCAGGTACACAATGCTCGAATAAAGATTCATTCACTCTATGACTCCTACTACGGGCATGCAGAAATAATTCTAACTTTGGAGGGGGAAAATGGCAAGAGTTTGGCTAAGGGTCTAGCTTCTAATGAGGGAAACCAAGGGCGTCGCCTCTTATTTATAGGCGAGGAGACATGCTGCACTATCAAGTATCCAACATCGCATGGTTGATCCAATATCACGGACGCGATATTATATATGCAATATTGCAGTTCATCATACCCCCATGACTGAATGAAAACTCATCCTCGAGTTCCTTACAAAATATTGGGAAAGTATGGGATTATTGACTGAATTACTATTGACGGTGGAATAGTGTGACTGACTCAACGTGCCCAGTGAACAGATCAACAATACAATACATGACAACATTAGTGTTCATGACCACAAAAGTGAACACTGTACATAAACGACATCTAGCCTTATTTGGCAGTTGGAAGAGAAGAAGGAGAGAGAGAGAGAGAGAAGAAGAAGAAGAATACGTGTTGTTGCTGCATGGGTAACATGTCTTTCCAATGCCATAACCAATGTGTGTAGCCCAAGTTCATTACTGTGTCTAAGGGGTGTGCTTTGAATTTCCACTTTTTTTTTTTTGCATTAGAACCACACCATGCAAAGACTTATTTTTATGCATTCAACTTCCGAAGATTTGATGAATGGTTAGAATGGTAGAAAAATCAAAGAAAAAGCATCTAAGCACTCAAGAGAATAGCCAGTATAGATGCATAGAATCCCCTTGAAGTCACACACTTTTCATCCTTTGAGTCTTTCCTTAGTCTGAGAAATACCCAGTCACCAATTCATTAATAGTTTTATTAAAGAAAGGGACTGTACAGTTCCAAGCCAAGGGAAACTATAGGATTTTATGGATGCATGAACGTCATGGACTTATTGCCTGTTTAATCAAAAGAACCATACCTTAATATCAACATTGTACTTCAAAGGTAAAATCCAAACATTAGCAATCAACGTGGTGTTATTCATGCCACCATCATGAACACTTATTGGGTGATGAAAAATATAAAGTAATCACACAAAGAAATGGTAAAAATATGAATGATGGTGTAAAAAAAACGAGAAAGTTTAAAGAAGTGTCCAAAACAAAAATGTGTAAAACAAAAATGTGTAAAATAAAAATGTGTAAAACAAAAATTTAGAAAACCAAAAATGTGTAAAAAAAAAACATAGAAAGGACTGAGGGCCTTCAATGGTTAGCAGAGGTGGCCATCTCCCCCATGACTGAGTTGGAAGGAGAAGAACCAAAATAATGAGTAGGGTTACCCACCTATAGAGGTAGCATATGTTTTGGCTATTCTAAATTCATGGAAAGGTTTTGTTTGTTGCACGTTGACTAGCAGTCTTTTATTTGGGCTCTCAGGTTTATATATGGTCATGGCTCCTGAAGGAAAAGTTGCATAGATGATGTAAGGTCCTTCCCATAGTGTTTGAAATTTGGTACATTGTGATACATGTGTGGGGTTCCAATAGAGGACCTTATCTCCTAGTTGATACTTAACTTTCCTAATTTTTAGGTCATGACATTGTTTATTAAATGCCTTGTGCAACTCATTAGATGACAGGGTATCCAATCGATTCTCATCTAGCAAGTTAAGAGTCATCAACCTTTGCTTTTGTGCTAGATCAAGGTCAAGGTTGAGGTCACATGTCGTGGCTGGTGTATGGAGCTCAGTTTGGATAGGGAGTGTTGGAAGTTTTCCATACACTAACTCATAGGGAGAGTAGCCTATAGGGAGTTTCCATGTGGAGCGGTACGTCCAAAGAGCATCATTCAGCTTAGTGCTCCAATCTCACCTATACTTGCAAATGGTTTTAGTTAGTATCTTCATAATCTCCCTGTTAGTGACCTCGGCTTGATCATTTGCTTGGGGGTGGTATGGTGTAGTCAATTTATGCTCAACCCTTAAGTGTTGCATTGACTTTCGAAAAGTTGCACCTATAAAGTGTGTACCATTATCTGAGATAAGTGCACGTGGCACACCAAACTTGTTGACAACTTGTTGTTGAACACATCCTGTAGCTGTAGATGATGTGCAATCTTTAATAGTAGCTGCTTTAGCCCATTTGGTTAAGTAGTCTATGGCAACTATGATGTAAGATTTTCCATTGGACATTGGTGTAATGGGCTCCACGAAATCAATTCCCCAAATGTCGAAGGGTTCTAATAGTTGAATCCATTATTGCAGACCCTCTATTCTAGCAGTTATTCCCCCATCACGTTGACAACACTCACAAGATTGGACAAATAAATGGGTGTCCCAGAACAAGGTAGGCCAATAATACCCTACAAACAGGATTTTAATAGCTGTTCATCTCCCAACATAGTGACCCCTACAAGGGCCCTCATGAGCATCTTGGAGAACTCTTAGTTGATCTCTATCGGGAACACACCATCGAACCAAGCCATCAGGACATACTTTGTAAAGTTTTCCATTGATCTCCATAAAGTACTTGGCCTTATGAAGAAACTGTTATTTCTTCCTAAGGTCCATCTCTTGTGGTGTTTGTTGGGTAAGGAGATAGGTAAGAATACTACCATACCAGTTTGTCTCCATGGGTGATTAATTATTCACTACACCGGCAAAGAGGAACTCATCAGGGAAATGACTTGAAATTGGATACTCGTCCTCTTTGCTGTCCCAACGCAACTGAGATAAATGATCGTCAACTACATTCTTGGTGCCCTTGCAATCGATCATTGTCAAATCAAACTCTTGTAGGATTACCAGCCATCATATAATATGGAGGCTTACCATTGGCTTATTCATGAGGAACTGAATTGCACTATGATCTGTATGTATGAATACTTTGTACCCCAATACATAGTGCCTAAATTTTTCTAGTGCAAACACTACAACCATTAATTCTTTTTCTGTAGTAGTGTAGTTAAGTTGTGCACTAGCTATACTTTTACTTGCATAGTGGATGTAATAAGGGCATTTCTGGTCATCTAACTATGTAATCACAACTCTTAAAGCATAGTTGGATGCATTAGTCATGACATGGAATGGTTTGGACTAGTTAGGAGCTTGTAGAATGGGTGTTTCCACCAACTTCTGTTTCAAAGTTTGGAAAGCTAGTTCGCATTTCCTAGTCCACTCGAAGGGTATGTCCTTTTTCGTTAACTCTACCAATGGTTTAGCAACCTTCAAAAAGTTCTCTATGAATCTACTATAGTAGCTAGTGTGTCCAAGGAATGACCGAATGTCTTTGATAGTTTCTGGTTGATGGGTAATTCCTTGGATGACTTTGATTTTTTCAGGGTCTACCTTTATCCCTGCATGTGAAATTTTATGCCCAGTTACTACGCCGTCTTGGACCATTAAAGGACTCTTTTGCCAATTGAGCCTTAGATTAGTTTCTACACATCTTTTTAGCACTTGCTCTAACCGGTCCAAGGCTTGATCAAAACTTCCTCTGTAAGTGGAGAAGTCATCCATAAAGAATTCCACGCCATTTCCTATTTGCTGCTGGAATATGCTTAGAACTAAGCATTGAAACATGGCAAGGGCATTGCACAAGCCAAATGACATTTGTTTATATGCAAACATTCCCCAAGGACTAGTGAACCTGGTTTTGGCTTGGTCTTCTGGGGCTATTTGTATTTGGTTGTATGCGCTATAGCCATCCAAAAAACTATAATAGCGATGCCCTATGATTCTTTCTAAGACTTGGTCAACAAATGGCAACAGAAAGTAATCCTTAAATGTTGTCATGTTTAGCAACCTAAAATGTATGCACACTGATGGGACGCGATATATCGCATGGGCTGCGATATTGCATCCCTTGTGATATCGCGTATGTGATATCGTGTCTTCCCCTGCAATATCGTGGTGCGCCATCATATCTATAAATAAGAGGCGGCTCTCCCTTATTTCTTCATCCTAGGCTAGATAGTATGGAAACTCTGGCAGATTGATCACTCCAGAGATAGAATATTTTCCATGTGCCCGTAGTAGGAGTCCTAAAGTGAATGGATCTTTATTCGAGCAGACATTGTACCTAAACACAAGTTTGTGTACGGAAATAAAGACGAGCTTCTTGGATAAACCTTGCAGTGCATGGAATAGGCTAATTAGGATTTTCTTAACTATTATTTATTATCTGTTATTTACTGCTTTCTCTCTCACCCTTCTCTCCTGGTTAAGTGCCTAAGTACGACCACTTCGAGCACGTGCGTTACGTGTGGTGATCCCAACAACGATTAGCGTTTGGTAACCATGGTTGCATCGGTTCAGGGTGTGTACGGTAAGCGGGAATGGATGCTGACGCTAGGTAATTTAGACTTAGTTCATTAGTTAGAGTTAGTAATTAGTTTCTCAACCCTTCATCTTGTTAGCATAGGAGACAAAAACATAAAAAGCTATAAAAATCATATACCTCAGACTTACTTAACCATACATCGTGACAACTACAAGTAAGTCTAGGAAGACAATGAAGATTAACCCTAAGTGTTCCATGGGGTGTGTAGGCACTTAGTCTATGGAGTTCGACTGGATCGTGCGTGCTATGCTCGTATTAGTATGGTTGAGTGTAGGGGTATCTCGCCACTCATCATTGGCGCCGTTGTCGGGGACTAAGTGTTTGTGTGCTGAATAGAACATAGGATATCACTCACATCGTTGGGAGCCTAAACAAACCTTCAGGTTGATTAAAAGAAAAATTTATATAACAGTAAAATTAGCACACCGATAAAAATGTCTTCTTCTAACAAAAGCAACTCACCGCCTAGGGATAATACATGAAATAGTTGGCAATCAAAAACACATAACCGAAATCAGCCAAGTCCTAAACAATACCGGATAGTCTAGACTCATCTCGATGAGTATATTCCAAACTTTACCTTTATCCTCCATCAAGACAAATAGCTGCAATGGAGAGATTTGCAAGGTAACATCGTGTTACCCCCAGATCGATCAATTCCTAACATGCTCCTCTATGCTTTGGCATAGGTTGGCATGACTCAGCTCTATGCTGAATACGTTATAGTAGATTTTGATACAAGGGATTATCATCCCACAGAAGCACAACGTATTCAGGATACAAGGCAGGAGAGCCAACATACCCTGTTGAAGGGCAAGGGCCTGCGGGTCCTTAGCGAAATAGGAGATGATGGACCCATTATCATGAGTTCTCTAACAAATGATGTTCCCCCTCCTAACGATGGTGAGGAGGTTGGGTATCAGAACCTACAATCAACAATACATAACATTGGTTCTGATCCCCTTGAACGCCAACTGTTCACAGATGGAACAAAAACTCATGGTAAGGACGGGCACTTAGATCGTCATCACGATCGGGGCCGTAGCAGCCGAAGAGAAGGTAGGAAACATCATCATGGCAATGGTTCTCCTTCTTCTTCTCCTTCATCTCATCATTATCCTCTCCTTCCACATCTGGGCATAGCCACCATGAACATAACGGTGAGAATAGAGGTAGGAAAGAAGAGAGACCTCGACAGGAAAGTCGAGAGAGGGGACAAGGGCATGAACAAAGGGAAAGTAGGGAACAATGAAGACATCATAGGCGTTATGAAAGAGATGATCATGATGAGCCCCTACTTGCAACCCAAAGTATGCTTGACATAACAGAGGCAATAAGAATTCCAACAAGGCATCAAAAGGACAGTCGGATCAAACACTTAGATATGAATAATATCCCATACTTTGAAGGGAGATACAACTCAGATCCACAACATCATTTACAGGCATTCCACAATGCCTGCACCTTGCAGAACATAGAAAACGAGTGGCAAAAACTTAAGTTATTTCCCAGGACACTCACCAAGGAAGCAGAGAGTTGGTACCAGTCCTTAGAACCGGAAACTATCAGGAGGTGGAGTACGATGTTAGAACTCTTCAACGATAAGTATCAAACGTACTCCTGAGTGTCTAATTTGCGTAAGCAGATCCAAGGATGGAAGTAAGGTAATCATGAACCCTTGGATGCTATCATGGGCCACTACTACGCATTGTTACATCGTTGCCCAGGCCATGGATACGCTCAACGGGATCAACTTCACCACATCGTGGATCGGCTAAGGCATGAAACTAGAAGAATCCTTGGGACTTATGCCCAAGGGAGACTATCAAAACTTAGAGTCCATGAAGTACATCACTTGTTGGAATAAGTAGCAAAAGAAGAAGATGAGCTATGAAAAAGGGAAAGTGCGGAGGAATACAATTGCGATCCCTCCCTTTAGAAGAAGGGAGTGAAATTTTGTGATAAGGAGGATGAGTCACCACTCAAAGAGTTGGTGAGTAGAAAAACCTTGCCAATTCAAAAACTAACAATCGAAGTATCAGCTAAGGTAGACCAATTGTGGGATTCCTTAGACTCTAGACTTGAAAGTTTCTTAAGAATTGTAGAAGAGTCTAAGGAGGAACGAAGTAGTAACAAAGGTAAGACAAAGCGGAGAAATTTAGGCCCTGCACATAACAAGGGTAAGGGGAAAATTACTATGTCCGATGAGGTTGTGGATTCAGATAAAGACGATGACGGTGGATGTGAGATCTGCCAATACGACCATCCTAAGGGATGTTGTCTAATTATCTCACATCTACAGGAGTTTGGGGTGTATGCACTTAATCCAAGACTTAACCAATGGCAAACACCCCGAAGGTTACCTTATCCTCAAGGTAACCTAAGGTAGTTCCACCAACCACTAACGTATTATCCAAGTGGAACTCCACCACAACCCATCGAACAACATCAACAATGGTAACACCCACAATCATGGGGGATGCCACCACCAACACAATAGTACCCTTACTGGTAGCCAGACCCATATGGATATTATGGATATTATGTGCAGTAGCCGGTTTCTCCAGGTGACTTTATGGGTCACATAAACCCTCCACGTTACTACAAAGTTCAAGAGTATTTTAGGACTCCTTCTCCTTTGGGAAGTGCTCCATACCCATACTATCCTCCAAATCCATCCACATCTCTTACACCAGTAGCTCCACCACCAACCGCTCCAACAAGGCCCAGAGTAATTCCCACTCAACCGCAACAATCCGATACCATGAGGGCTCCCAATCCTCAATTCTCAGTTGGTCCTAAAAATCATACACCAAAAAGACCTTTCTTTAGGACCAACAATCCAACCAAGCCCTTGCCTTCACAAGCGGTTGAACATCTAAACACCTCCATACCAAATAAGGTTTCGGGAAACCCTTCAATCGAGAAATTGAGGCCAATGCACACGGTTATGTTAACACATACTGTTACCGACTGGATTAAGGTAGGCCACCTTCCCAAGAAATTCTTTGATCTAGGAAGCCCCTTGATTTATCTCCAAGTTGCTGGGAATAAACCTCATAAGGCTCTTCTTGACTCAGGCTTTGGGGTCAATTTAATTTCACAAGAATTGTATAAGACCTAGAACCTACCTCCACTCAAGAAGAGCAATATTCACTTAGAGCTGGCTAACCAGTCCATCACTGTTCCTTTGGGACAAGTTGAGGACATTGTCACCACCGTAGATGGTTGGTCATATCCAGCTGATTTCCTGGTGATCCAAATAAACAATGAAAAAGGGGACTTCCCGATAATAATGGGAAGGGCATGGCTGAGCACAGTAGATGTGCGCCTAGGAATTCGCAATCTTTCCCTAGAAATATCCAAGAAAAATACCTTTGGAAAGATTGAGAAGAAGAAAGTCCCATGCATCGCATATAGTGACACAGGATGCCATTGTGTGCAGAAATCATGGGTAATAAGGAGTTTAACATTGCCTGCATGCAATCGATGTGCACAAGACATCAACATACAAAAGTGCTTATATGCAGTAGCCACACAACAAGAAAACACCCAGTGGCTGATGGCTGACCAAGAGAACAATTCAATGACATGCATGAAACTGACTGAGGGAATAACGAGTACTTACGTTGAAAGCATGGATGCACTTGAGCAGGTCCATGGCCAACTTCCAACCCTTAAACCTGAAAACATTAACTAGGGAAAGTTGGAGATTCCTAAGAAGTTTAAACAAAAGCCCCTAGATTTAAAACTGTTGCCCGCCGGTTTGGAATACATGACCCTTAAAAATGGAAAATCGGTAGTCATCAATGCAAAGCTTGCCCCCAAGCAAAAAGAGAGTTTGCTGAAGGTGATAAATAAGTGGTCAACATCCTTTACTTGGTCATACCCTAAACTAATCGGAATAGACCCTAGGATATGCTAGCATAGGATTTACACGGACCCCTCCATGAAGCCTCGCAAACAACCGCAGAGGCGATTGAACCCGAAGTTAAAACAAATAGTAAAAGAGGAGATAGAGCAACTTCTCAAGGCTAGGTTCATTTACTGCATTGCTGATAGCGAATGGGTTAGCCCTCTTGTAATCGTACCAAAGAAAGGAGGAAAATGGAGGGTATGTATAGACTTTAGGCTATTGAATATGGGNCACATTCCAACGATTAGTTCTAAGCATCTTTCAGCAGCAAATAGGTAATGGAGTAGAAGTCTTTATGGACGACTTCTCCACTTATGGGACAAGCTTTGATCAAGCCCTCGATTGGTTGGAGCAAGTATTAAAACAATGTGTTGAAACCAACCTAAAGCTCAACTGGTAGAAAAGCCATTTGCTGATTCAAGAGGGCGTAGTACTAGGGCATAAAATTTCACAATCAGGAATAGAGGTGGATCCAAAAAAAATTAAAGTTATCCAAGGAATTACCCGACAACTAGAGACTGTCAAAGACATTTAGTCATTCCTTGGACACATTGGCTACTACAGGAGATTTATCAAGAACTTCTCCAAAATTTCCAAGCCGTTGGTGGAATTAACGAAAAAAGATGCACCATTCGAATGGACCAGGGAATGAAAACGAGCATTCCAAACTCTTAAATAGAGACTTGTGGAAACTCCCATTCTATAAGCCCCTGACTGGTCCAGGCCATTCCATATCATGATTGATGCATCTAATTATGCCTTAGGAGCCATACTGACATAATTAGATGAACAAAAATGACTTTATTACATCCATTGTGCTAGTAAAAGTATCAATGGTGCACAACTCAACTACATGACTACGGAAAAAGAATTAATGGCTGTAGTGTTTGCACTGGACAAATTTAGGTAGTATGTATTGGGTTACAAGGTATACATCCACACGGATCATAGTGCAATTAGGTTCCTTATGAACAAGCTAATGGTTAGCCCACGTATCATACGTTGGTTGGTAATTCTTCAAGAGTTCGACTTAACAATAGTAGATCACAAAGGCACCGAGAATGTAGTCGCAGATCACCTATCTAAGTTGCATTGGGACAACAAAGAGGATGAATATGCTGTATCCGACCATTTTCCTAATGAAACCCTCTTTGCCAGTGTAGTAAATGATCAACTCACGAAAATAAATTGGTATAGTAGCATTCTTACTTATCTCATTTCCCAAAAAACACCACAGGGGTTGGACTTTAGGAAGAAACAACAATTTCTTCACAAAACCACGTACTTCATGGAAATCAAGGGACAACTTTATAAAGTCTGTCCTGATGGCTTGGTTCGATGGTGCGTACCCGATAAGGATCAATTAAAAGTTCTCCAGGATGCTCATGAGGGCCCCTATGGGGGTCATTATGTTGGGAGACGAACGGCTACCAAGGTCCTGCTCGCAGGATATTATTGGCCAACACTCTTTTGGGATGCCCATCATTTTGCCTAATCCTGTGAACGCTGCCAACATGATGGTGGAATGACTGCTAGAATAGAGGGTTTGCAACAATGGATTCAACCTTTGGAATCCTTCAATATCTGGGGCATAGATTTTATGGGGCCTATTACATTGATGTCCAACGGAAAAGCATATATCATCATTGCTGTTGATTACTTAACCAAATGGGCTGAAGTAGTTGTAGTAACAGACTGCACATCACCTACGGCTGCACGATTTGTACAACAACAAATCGTAAACAGGTTTGGTGTGTTGCGTGCACTCATCTTTGATAATGGAACACATTTTACAGGTGCAACCTTTCGAAAATTGATGTAATGCTTAGGGGTTGAGCATAAATTGACCACACCTTACCACCCCCAAGCTAATGGCCAAGAGAAAGTTACTAACCGAGAGATCACAAGAATATTAACAACAACAATTAGCAAATTTAGGCGAGACTGGAGCAAGAAACTAAACGATGCTCTCTGGGCATACCGCTCCACTTGGAAGCTCCCTATAGGTTATTCTCCCTATGAGTTAGTGTATGGGAAACTCCCAAACATCCCCATACAAAATGAGCTCTGTACACTATCCATGGCTTGCAACCTTCACCTAGATCTCGACCTAGCACAAAAAAAATGGTTGGCAACTCTGAATGTGCTAGACGAGAATAGATTGGTTGCACTATCGTTAAATGAGTTGCACAAAGCACATAGTAAACAATGTCATGACTTAAGAATTCGAAGGTTTAGGTACCAACCAGGAGATAAGGTCCTTTACTGGAACCCCACACATGTACCACAACATAAAAAATTTCAAACATTGTGGGAAGGACCCTATATTATTCATACAACCTTCCCCTCTAGAGCCATGATGATATACAAGCTTGACAGCTCGAATAAAAGGTTATTAGTTAATGTACAACAAACAAAGCCTTTCCGTGAACCAAAAACAACCAGTACAAATTACACCTCTGCTAGCAGGCAACCTCACTCTCTATTTCGGATCTCTCCCTTGCAATTCAGTCATGGGAGAGATGGCCACCTATGCTGATCACTGGAGGCCCTCAGTCTTTTTGATTTTTTGTTTTACACATTTTTGTCTTATGCATTTTTGTCTTACACATTTTTGTTTTACAAATTTCTTTAACTTTTCTTATTTTTGTTTTATAACATCATTATACTTTTCCATTTTTGTGTGTGTTTGTGTGTGTTATCCATCCTGTAAGTTTGTCACCCAATAAGTGTTCTTCATGATGGTATGAACTATTTTTCATTGATTGCTAATGTTTGGTTTTTACCTTTAAGTTATGATGTTGATACTAAGGTATGTTTCTTTTGATATGGCAGGCAATGAGTCCACTTCATCCATCCATCCACAAAGTCTATGGTCTCTCTTGGCTTGGAAATGTACAGTCCCTTTCTAATAAGAACTTTAACGAATCAGTGACTGGGTATTTCTCAAACTAAGGAAGGACTCAAGGTTTGAAAAGGGTATGACTTTAAGGGAACTTGATGCATTTGTGTTGGCCATTCTCTTGGGTGCTTGGATATTATCTTCTTGAGTTTTCTTACTGTTCCGATGTTATCCAATTATCGGAAGCTGAGTCAATAGAAATAAGAAGTCTTTGCATGGTGTGGTTCTCACGCACAAAAACATAAAATAAAATAAAATAAAACAAAGAGAAGAAAAGAAAGAAAGTGAGAATTCAAAGCACACCCCTTAGAAGAAATAATCTCTTGGGCTATAAGCACTGGTTATGGAACAAAAATAAAAATGTTCCCACTAACTAAGGCCCTTCTCGCTTCCCATTCTCTCCTCATTCATTTCGTCGGAATGGTGGTGGCTCTTTGGAGATGCATTCTTGTTATTCAAGGGGATGGATTGGCCGAATGCATTGATGCGAAGTCACTGGATGTTGTTGGTTTGAGGCCGAAGTTGGAATGAGATTTGCTAAGTCACATTAATCATGAAATCCACAAGGGGCTGTACACCACCTTGTTCTTGGGATTCCATTCCATTCTCTTCTCTCCACCCTTCTCTCCATTGTTCACCTCATTGCCAGTTGTATCACTAGTGTATATTTTGGTAGATGCATTGTTTTCTTTTTGGTAAATTCTTACAGTTAAGACTTTAACTCTTGTTTCAAAGGACATTCTTAGAGCCTACGGACTCTTCGAATGTGGGATTGTCAGGGCATTAAGGGCATGAGCCTACTTTGGGGAGGATCCACTGTCATTCCTATTTGGTGCACCAGTTAAATTCTTTTCCTTAACATTTTGCCATTAATTTTGTTTTGTTCATTTTCATTTTGACATCTACTTTATCGATGTTACTGTTGTCTCTTTTTATTCATCTTTCTTATTCCTTTTCTTTTTCCATTCTATCGCTACTGGAGGTTCGCGATTAGTCATTGAGGTATGGGGCCCAATTTTTTCAATTTTCTCCTAACCCCTACACCTTTGGTAGTCATCATTAATATATCTCCAGACCCAAATCAACCATAACACAACCTAGCCAATGGACTTCCATCAAAGCAAGGTATCAATTGCATGATAATTCATTTACCCTTGCTAATACAAGACTGTGTTGTGTGTGCAGATGGCGATCATGCAATAATGGACCAGATCTAGAGGAAGCACTTGGAATGGAGTGGTGCTAAAGCAGCTTGGCAAGGAACGAGATCGATGATGCACTTACGGATGGACAATGAAAGGCACAATCTTGGCATTGGCAACAACAACACTTCTTCTCTCTTCTCTCTTCTCTTTTCTCTCAGCTACCAAATGAGGCCTGATGTCAATGTAATAAGGTGTTCACTCTTGTTTTCATGAACACTAGTTTTGTTGTGTCTTGTAATGATGATCCGTTCACATGTCATCCCATTAGTTTTCTTTGAGTCAATAATCCGATACCTTCCCAATATTATTGTAAGGAACTCGAGGACGAGTTTTCATTTGGTCATGGGGGTATGATGGGATGCGATATTGCATGGGCCGCGATATCACATCCCTCGTGATATCGCGTATGCGATATCGCGGTGCACCGTCATATCTATAAATAAGAGGTGACTCTCCCTTGTTTCTTCATCCTAGGCTNGCAATAAAGACGAGCTTCTTGGATAAACCTTGCAGTGCATGGAATAGGCTAATTAGGATTTTCTTTACTGTTATTTATTATCTATTATTTACTTCTTTCTCTCTCATCCTTCTCTCCTAGTTAAGTGCCTTAGTACGACCACTTAAAGCATGTGCGTTACGCGTGGTGATCGCAGCAACGATTAGCGTTTGGTAACCATGGTTGCATTGGTTTAGGATGTGTACGGTAAGTGGGAATGGATGCTAATGCTAGGTAATTTTAACTTAGTTCATTAGTTAGAGTTAGTAATTAGTTTCTCAACCCTTCACCTTGTTAGCATAGGAGACAAAAACATAAAAAGCTATAAAAATCATATACCTCAGACTTACTTAACCATACATCGTGACAACTACAAGTAAGTCTGGGAAGACAATGAATGATTAACCCTAAGTTTTCCATGGGGTGTGTAGGCACTTAGTTTGCTGATTTCAACTGGATCGCGCGTGCTACGCTCGTATTCGTATGGTTGAGTGTAGGGGTATCTCGCCACTCATCACACACCCTCCATTTGCCTTCCTTTTTAGGCACGATTACCAAGGAGCTAACCCATTTGCTATCAATAATGGGGTATATGAACCCAACCTTTAAAAGCTATTCGATTTCTTCTTTCACTACTTGCTTCAACTTTGGGTTTAATCGCCTTTATGGTTGTTTTCGAGGCTTCATGGAGGAGTCAGTGTAAATCCTATGCTGGCATATCCTAGGATCTATTCTAGTTAATTCTAGATATGACCAAGCGAAGGCTTTTGACCACTTGTTTATTACCTTGAGTAGACTTTCTTTTTGTTGCATAGAAATTCTTGCGTTGATGATTACTGGTTTCCCATTCTCAAGGAACGTGTATTCCATACCGATGGATAATGGTTTTAGCTCTAGGGGCTCTTGTTTAAATTTCTTAGGAATTTCCAACTTCCCCTAGTTGATGTTTTCTAAGTTAAGACTGGGAAGTTGGCGGTGGACTTGCTCTAATGCATCTATGCTATCTATGTAAGTGCAAGTCAAACCCTCAATTAGTTCCATGCATATAAGTGAATTGCTTTCTTAATCAGCTGTCAGTCACTTGGTGTCTTCTTATCCTATGGCTACTGCATACAAGCACCTTTATATGTTGATTGTTTGTGCACACTGATTACATGTAGGCAATGTTAAACTTTGCACAACCCATGATCTCTACATGCAATTGCACCCTATGTCACTGTATGTGATGCATGGGACCTTCTTCTTCTTGATCTTTCCAAAAGTGTTTTCCTTAGATATTTATAGGGAAAGATCGCAGATTCCTAGGTGCACATCAATAGTGCTTAGCCATGCCCTTTCCATTGTAATTGGGAAGTCCCCCTTACTGTTATTCACTTGAATCACTAGGAAGTTAGCTGGATACGACCACCCACAAATAGTGGTGACAATGTCCTCAACTAATCCTAAGGGAATAGTGATGGACTAGTTAACTAACTCTAAACAGACATTACTATTTTTTAATGGGGGCAGGTTTAAGGCCTTATACATTTCTTGGGCTATTAGGTTGATACCAGAACCTGAATCCAAAAGAGCTTTGAATGGCTCATTCCCAATGATTTGTAGATATATTAGGGAACTCCCTGGATTAGAGAATTTCTTAGGAAGGTGGCCAACCTTGATCCAATCAATAACAGCATGTGTTAACATGACTGTATGCATTGAATGTGATGTTAAGTTCGAAGGGGGCTCTAAAGCTTTAGTTGATACGAAGGCATCTAAAGACTCTGCCACTTGGGGTTGCAAAGGCTTGGTTGGACTGTTGGTTCTAAAGAAAGATCTTTTCCTTGCATGGTTGTCAGAACCAATAGTAGGTTGAGGATTAACAGCCCTTGTGGCATTACGTTGCTATGGTTGAGTAGGGAGTTCACCTTGCCTTGCTGGAGCAGGTGGTAATGGAGCCATTGGTGGGAGAGATGGTGCCATATTGGAAGGATGGTATACTTGTGGAATGTTGCCCCTAGGAGAGGGAGTCCTATAGTATTCATGGGCTTGGTAGTGATGTTGGGGAGTAACATGACCAATAGAATCATGTGGAGAGATTGGATGTTGCACATAATATCGATATGGGTTAGGTTATCGGTAAGGATATTGTTGCCTTGGTGATGGCATTCCCCATGATTGTGGGTGCTGCCACTGTTGATGCTACTTAATTGGTTGTGGTGGAATTCCACTTGGATAATATGTTACAGGTTGGTGGAACTGCCTTGGGTTACCTTGAGGATAAGGTAACCATTGGGATGTTTGCCATTTGTTTAAACATGGATTAAGTGCATACACCCTACACTCCTATAGGTGTGAGATCATAGGGCAAAATCCCTTGGGATGGTCATATTGACATATCTTGCATCCACTATGATCATCTATATCTGAGTCCACAACCTCTTCAATAATAGCAACTTTACCCTTACCCTTGTTACGTGCATTTTTTGCTTCTCTCTTTTTTCTTTCGTCACAATCACTACCTCGCTCTCTAGACTCCTCTACTACTTTGAGAATAGTTTGAAACCTACTATCCAAGGAGTCCCACATTTGGTCTACCTTTGCCAATACTTCTGATTCTAACTTTTGAATAGGCAAGGTTTTCCTATTCACCATCTCTGCGAGTGATGACTCTTCCTTATCCTCAAAAAATCTTACTCCCTTCTTTTGGAGGGAAGGATCTTGGTTATATTCTTCCACACTTTCTTTCTTTTGTAGCTCACCTTCTTCCTTAGCACTCCAGAAGTCTGTGAATTTGATGGGACCTAAGCTTAGATAACCTTCCTTGGGCATAAGTCCCAAGGGTTCTTCTCATTTCATGCCTAAGCTCATCTATGAGATGGCGTAGTTGATCCCACTATGAATAACCATGGCTAGAACAACAATGTAATAGTGAATAATAGCCACCCATGGCAGCATCCAAGGTTTCATGACTTCCTTGTTTCCATCCTTGGATTTTCTTTCACAGGTTAAACACCTGGGAGTACATTTGGTACTTATCATTGAACAGTTCTAACATAGTACTCCACCTATGAATGGATTCCAATTATAAGGACCAGTACTAGCTTTCAGCTTCTTTTATTAGTGTCCATGGGAACAACTTAAGTTTTTGCCACTCATTTTCTATGTTTTGCAAGGCACACACATCATGAAATGCTTGTAAGTGATTTTGAGGATCACTGTTATATCCCCCTTCAAATCATGGGATGTTATTCATGTGTAACCTCTTGATCCTACTATCTTTTTGGTGCCTTGTTGGAACTCTCACGGCCTCAATCATATCTAGCATGCTTTGCGTGGTGAGTAGGGGTTCATCATGATCATCTTGTTCATAGCATCTATGGTGCCTACGTGGTTCCCTACTCTCCCTTATTCTATGGCATGATTCCCTAAAGTGCCTTCATCCTTTGTATTGGTTGTCTCGTCTATGACTTCCACTTTGTTTGCCCTTATCCTCATAATCTGTTTCTCTATGGCTATGTTCAGACATGGAAGGAGAGGGTGAAGGAGATGATGAAGGTGAAGAAGAAGGAGAATTACCACCATGAAGGTGTCTACTACCTTCTCTTTGGTGGTCCCTGCCTCGATCACGATTGCGATCAGAATGCTCACCTTTGTGATGTGTCTTTGTTCCTTTTTCAGACACTTTTTGTTCGTTGGTATCAACACCTGGGTTATGAATAGTAGAATGAAGGTTCTGATACACAACCCCTTGGCCTATGTCGAGGGGAGGAACATCATTATGTGGGTGACTACCTGAGGCATGTTCATCACCCTCAATTTCGCTTAAAATGTGGGGGCATCCTTGGACCATTTTCCCTTCAAAGACTTATGGTGTGTCTCCTATTGCAAATCCCTTTGACATTGTGCCTCTGTGGGATGATAATCTCTTGAATCATAGTCCTACGCAATGTATTCTATGTGTAAGTGTTGCATGCCTATTCGTGTGAGAGCACGAAGAAGCATACTTGGGATTGAACGATTGAGAGGTAACACTATGTTACATTCCAAGTCACGCCAACACAGCTATTCATCTTGGTGGAGAATAAAGGTGAAGTTGGGTACATATTCGTTGAGATGAATATATACCACATGAAACTGTTGAGGAATTGGTAGATCAACGTCACGTGTATTTTGCTATTGATTTCTTGTTATGTTAGTCCTAGGCGGTGAAGTGATTTTATGTGAAGAAGAAGACATCTTATCTTGTTCAGTGTGCAATGTACTATTATCTTTTTTGTAATCAACCCTAAAGGTTCGTTCCAATGATGTGAATGATTTCCTAAGTTTTACTTAGTGCACAAACAACTAAGTTCCCTAGCAACGATGCCAATGATGAGTGGCGAGGTACCCCCTACGCTCAACCATACGAATACGAGCATTTCACGCACGATCCGGTTGAACTCCAAAGACTAAGTGCCTATGCACCCTTGTGGAACAATAACAGGTTGGTTAATCGTTGTCTTCCCAAACTTACTTGTATGTCACGGTTGTATGATTAAGTAAGCTTGAGGCATATTATTTTTATGGTTTTTATGTGTTTTATATCCTGCGCTAATAAGGGGGGGAAGAGAGATAACTAAGTAACTAATCTAAATTAACTACTCATTAACTAAGTTCTAAGTATGCCTAACACCAATTTCTGTTCCCACTTGCCGTACACATCCTGAACCAGTGTAACACTACTGGGATTACCAAACGCTAATTGTTACTGGGTTGCCAAGTGCTACAAGCAAGCTCGAAGTAGTCGTACTGAGTGTATTTAACTAAGAGAGTTGTAGGGTGAGAGAAATCATTAATTAACTAAGAAAGCATTAAATAATAATTAATGCTAATTAAGGTACACAATGCTCAAATAAAGATTTTTTCATTCTATGACTCCTACTGCGGGCATGCAGAAATAATTCTAACCCTGGAGGGAAAAAATGGCAAGAGTTTGGCTAAGGGCCTAACTTCTAATGAGGGAAACCAAGGGCGCCACCTCTTATTTATAGGTGAGGAGACAAGCTGCAATATCGGGTATTCAATATCGCATGGTCGATTTGATATCGCAGTTCATCACAAGCAAGCAAGAAGACTTATATACAACAAATCACATATTGCAATGAAATGAAATAAAGACTCATTATATCTAAAGACCCATAGGATCTATTGGATAGATATTACATTTTCATGAAAAATAAAGATAGCCTTTACAAATTGACCAAGCACCAATGGGAGCATCAAAAGCAAATCACAGAGGCTTTTTCTTGTACCATTATAATGCTATCTCAAATGGTCAGTCATAACACAAGAAAGAAACACATGTAACTTGTCTTCAAAGGCTCCTAATTTTCATAACCTACAAATGTGCTCTTCTCAAGGTCATTAAACCCATTTTCCAATTTCAATTCTAAGATGATGAGAACTTAATCGAAGCTTATTGATAGCATTCTAATACTTGATGGGAATAGCAGCTAAGAGATATTATTAAGCTTTTACATCTAGTTTATTAAATCTAATGTGGTGTAAATAAAATTTTCTCTTTCCTTTTACATTAGCCCGCATCTATGCTAAAACCTTCTATTTGATATATTATAATCTTCCTAATTTTTGCAACTTTTGTCATCATGAAAAACATTTATTAAATGCTTGTCCTTTTTTGCTCAAGAAAAAAGATGTTGAGAAAAATCAATCTAAAGCTAAAAAATGAAAAATTAAGACAATATAAATGACAAGAATGAACAAATGATAAAAAAGAAACTATCAAAGATAAAATTTTGATCAATTCAGATAATTAGGATGTAATGTACATAAGAAGACTACTTTCTACCTAAAGATGACATCTTTTGCTAACAAGCAAGTTTTAGAACATTACAAAGAGACTCAAAATAAAGTTAACCATAATGAATATTATGTGCTAGCATTTACTTTTGTACCTTTATTTTCTACAAAAGATGGTACTTTTCCAAAGCTTGCTATTTCTACATTGAATCCTTTTAGTATTTTAAGTTCAAGCACATATATTGAAAAATGATATAGGTGTAAATGAGATGTTAGCCTAGTGGTAAGACTTTTGATTTGAATTCTCCAAGTCATAAGTTTGATTTTGATGGGTAATGTTGAGTTACAAAGTTCTAATTGGACTATATATCTTAGGGTGTACTTATATTACAGTTTTTTAAAGATTCTAATGTGTGTCCTACCCCACCTAAAAATTATGTAGATGTTGTTAGAATGAGGATCATCATTCCTACTAACAAATAATTTGCGTCTCTTATTTTTTAAAGCATCTATTGTAAGACTGCTTACCTTCGTAGACATCCCTAAGATTAAAAAGTTATTCCTTTCTATGTTGTTTCTGAGGCTTTCTACTTTGTAATTAAGCAAGTGATGTACTCTTAGATTTTCTTATAAATATTTTTACTGATACCTTCCCCTCCTTCTCCATCCATCCCGCACACCCCCCCCCCTCCCACAAAAAAAAAATAAAAATCTTTTGCATAATGTTTATATATTTCAAAAATTTATTGTAATCAAAATTTATTACAAGCCATATGCCTTAAACTAATAGCTCATACCCATTAATGTAGGAGATTTTTTGTCTTTTGATGTATAACACTTAATTTTTATAAATAACTAGAAGCTAAGTGGATTTGATATTTCTCTAGGGAATCTATTTGGAATTACAAGCAATGCTACTAGATTTAGTAGGTGATCCTTTAAGTGAATCCATTGCTTCTTTTTCATTCTACAAGTTACCTCATGATTTATATGAATCTATTACTTACGGAATTTTTGGAATTTATGTTTTCATGTAAATTTTGGGTTATATACCTTGTTCCTTAAGTTTTTTTGAGTCATTTAAATATATTTTAGAAAGATCAAAGATTGGATGTTTTTCATGCATGTTATGTATTAAACTATTTTTTGTTGGTAAAATTTTTTGATTTGAGGATGGTTTTTAAGGCTCTTGACATTGATGTTTTCAATCATTTTCATGCTTTATTAATTATTCAAAAGTGGCCTCTTTATTTTAATCTAGCATCTCCTAAACTTTGAAGGATTCCTTGTTTTCTTGAATTTATGAATTTTCCATTAATTTTTAAAAAAGTTGAAAGGAATATTATCTCTCAAAATGAGCCAATCAAGCATTTTGAAATCCAAGCTACAATTAGTGGTTTCCATAAAATTTGATATATGATTGAGGTGGATCTTGATTTGCTTAAATGAGAAGTTCTTTTGTGTGCCAGTAGAAATGACTATGTATAGCAGGTTATTTATTACAATCTTTCAAAGTTATGTCACTGTTAGCATTGAGAGGCTCATATGTTTAATTCATGTCCTTTTATGTTGCAAAAACAAATATGCAAGTGTGTCAACACAAAGCTACTACAAACACTACTAAAGTTTCTTCTACAAATGTTGTAGAACCTACTAAGGTTCTTTCTACAGATGTTGTAGACCTTGTAATGATTTCTTTTGCTAATATTTCAATAGTTAGCCCACCCTTTTCTTTTACTACTGTTCAAAAAATTGTATCTTTGATGAATGTTCTAGTTAAATGAATTTCAAGAAATTCTTTAATAACTAAGGGAAAACAAATATTTTTTCCTAAGATCTTACAAAAACATGTTATTGATTTAGATGGTTTCAAAATGGTTCTTCAAAATAAAAAACATCAAGGAAGTCTATTTATTGGCAATTACATGTCAAAATGGATAACATGTGCAAAATATTTTAAACTCCTAGTAATGCATTTGTAGCTATTGGTCAAAATATAGAGATAATATCTTTTGATAATGTTGATTCTATTATTTGTGGGGGAGGGCGGGGATGGGTGGTGGGATTGGGGGGGGGGGGGGGGGGGGGGGGGGGCCCCTCCACCCAATGTTAATCTTTTTATGAAATGTTTGATTTTCTATCCTAGAGGGAAGGTTTTTCAATAGTGGTTGAAAGGATGGAAACCTAAAAAGACATCTAAAAAACCATTAGGCCTTTCTTTTTTTGATTTGGAGTTTCTCCTCTCTACAATACTCAATTTTGTACTATAAATTTTTATTTTTAATATATATATTTTTTAGGGTCTGACACCTCTAAATAACTAAAAACCACAACCAATCCAAGTAAGGAGGTGTTGGAACTTGAAATGACTAAAACATAGGTACACCCCAAGATATATAGTTCACATAGAACTTCATAACTCAACATTACCCACCAGAATTGAATCCATGACTTAAAGTTTTCAAATCAAAAGTCTCACTACTAATACTAAGTTATAAAGTTCTATGCAACATCATGAATTCTCTTGGTGGTTTGTTGATCCTAAGGATTTTTTATGGAAACTTTCAATTTTGTTTTACTTGATGATTTATATGAATCCTTATTAAAAGATATTACTCCATGATACATATTTATGCAGATTATTGGATTTGTTCACCTAAGTAAGGGTTTTGCACTAGTGATTTAGGCTATCCTTGAAAGTCATGAAATTAACATTTTTCATGTCCAATATTTTTTTAAATCTTTTTTGCTTTGTCGAACTAGCAAATTCTAAAATGGTTCAAAAATTATTAATCTCAATTTTTTTATGGATCAATGTAACAATTTTATTACTTAGAAATGGAAAGTGGATTTCAATCCATATTCTTTTTATTATTCTAAAATTCCTTGCTTGATTAAATTAGAAAATCTTCCTATTATTTTTTAAAGGTTGAAAGTAAAATTGTTGGTAGCATTAGCACAATCTTGAAGATGTAGTAGAATAACATTACTAGATGGTGCATAGTGTACATGTTATTTTGTAAAGATTAATTTAAAGTAGAAGAAGACAATTAAAACTCAAGGTTAGTAATTAGTGCTTTTTCCAAAAAATTACATATTATAATTTTCAAGGATGTTATAGCTATTATCATCATGAATGTTATGTCATTAGAATCTATCNTGTAATATATATATATATATATAAAGAGGCTCAAAACTACTACTTTCAATTTTAAAACCCAAAAGGTATTTCTTCTCTTTCTACTTCTACTACTATTCGAAATGTTTTTTTTTATGGAATAATGCTTTTTTATTTATTAGTAACATGGATTGTGAAATAAATGCTAAGCTTGAAAAATCAAGGATGGGGATTTCCTCCTACAAATATCAATGTCAGTTTTCTTATTAAATGTTTGGGGCCTTTCTAATAGGTCTCAAGCAATGGTTTGGTGGGGAGTTTCTTTCAAACCAACATTTATCTCTAGATTTTCTTTTTGCAAAAAATTAAGATTTCAGCTCATGATATTTGATTTTTTGGTAAATGCATTTTAAAAAAATTGCATTATTTTTCTACAGTTCACAAAGTTAATAAAGGAGGTATTGCTATTCTTGTTAATAAAAATTGGACTGGGAGTTATTTGGATTATTTGTCATAGTGAAAAATGTGACTTTGGACTTTGTAATATTTATGTTCCTAATAATTTAAAAGATCAATAAAAGATTTATAAATATCTTCTATTTCTACCTAAAGTTCGTTGGATTATTGAAGGTGATTTCATGTTTAAAAGTGATTTAGATAAACTTGATAATCTTACTCCTAATATATCTTCTCAAGAAAAAAAAAACGATTGGTGCAATTTCAAAGAAAAATATTTTCTTTCTAATGTTAGCTCTTTATTCTCATCTAATATGAATGTGAAGCATTATACTTAGTGTAATTATCAATAAGGAAATGATATTATTTGTTGTCAACTTAATAGATTTTACATTTCGAATGTTCCTTTTGGAAGTCTGCAAGAAAAGGAGAAGTGCATATAGATGCTACTTTTTCAAATCATTTTCCTATTAGCATTTTTTTCTTTGTTATTTGAAAGCATGAGCGTTCTTGTATGAATGCTAATATGTTCATACGACCTAGTGGAAAAATACTTTGATGTCTTTATGAAATGTAGAAAACATAGCCTACTAGTGATATTGGTTTTAAATCTCAAAAAAATGAATAAGAATATTAAAAAAATTTAGAGTACATTAGATTATTAAGGAGACAGTCTAAAGAAAAATCTCAATAGTTTTGGTAATGGATTTTCAAGTTTTTATTGTTATAACCAACCCTTAAAAACCTCCCCTCTATGGTAGGAAAAGAATCAGGCCTTACCCTTATTTAGAAGAGCCCTTATAGGTTTTCACTTTTTACTAAAGAATTTCTTATAAAGAAAAATAGAAAACTTTCTCTAAAGATAAAAGAATACATCAATTAGAAATAATAAACAAACAACAACAAAAGATGAAAGCTTCCCATCCTTGAGCCTCTAAAACCAAAAGAAATTAATGCATAGAAAATAAATTAAATGCTCAACTTTCATTAGGAGCTTTTTGCTTAAAATTGTAGTTGAAAAGTGACATCTCTAACAANTAGAGAGGCCATAGTTATGCTCTTATTGTTGGAAAATAACTGCACACCAAAGCTTCAAAATCAAGGATAGAATAAGTGGTTGAAAATGAATAGAACAAGTGGTTGAAAACATTTCCAAAGATAAAGAAAGAAAGTAGATAAAGTAGGTCGATCACTAAGAATAACTTCATTGATACTTGATTAAAATTCATTTCAAATTTTAGATATCCATTTCCAAGCATAGTGAGCAATAGGACACTCAAAAAAAGTATGAAAAAATGAGTCTTCATTTCTATAAAGAAGACATTAAGAAGAAATTTTTCTCATATGTTTAAGATAAGTGTCAATAAGAAGATATTCATCAATAAGACATCATAAAAAATACAAATTTTAGAAAACATATGAGCTATCCAAATATCTTTCATTTTCCTCATCCAAAAATGGGATGATAACTTCATTTTCCTTTTAATTTGAAATTTTTTTTGGATGTGGTAGTCATTTCTCATGGGTTCTTTCTAAAAAAAATCCTAATTTTCTATCACAATCATGATAGGTCTATATCTTAAGTTGATAGGACAAATATTTTAATGAAGTATTGCCAACAAAAAGGGCATGCAATATACTGCTAGCAAAAAGGCCATGTGATTTATTGAATTGGAAGGCTATTAAAATTTGTAACTATTAGCAAGTGATGAGTCACGTTTAGTTGACTACATCGACAAGGCCTTGTCGACTGGGCTTCATTGACGAGGCCTAGTCAATGCATCTTACCATGCATCGACGAGGCCCCATTGATGCAGTGTTTTTTTTCGGCTATAAATACATGCTTGCAACTACATTTATGGCAAGTAGAGATTGTAGTTGCAGTGGAGCTCTTGCAGTTTTTCCATTTGAAAGTTAGAACTTTTCCCTCGAGTGCCTGCAGCAGGAGTCATTGAGTGTACAAATCTTTATTCGAGCATTATTGTACCTAAGCAAGACAGTGTGTGTGGCAATAAAGATGAGCTTTTTGATAAACCTTGCAGCACTTTGGATAGATTAGCTATTTTATTTATGCATTTAATGTTTTTAATTATTTGTTAAATGTTTTCATTAGTTATTAAATATTTTCCAATTATTACATTAATGAAGCAATTAAGCCAAATATATTACACACATAAGTACGACCACTTCAAGCATAACACATATTTGCTTTGTAATCCCAGCAATGTTATTGCTTGGTTCACCCAGTAGCATAGCACTTGGTTGCCCAGCAGTAAATATGTGCGTTCAAGACGTGTATGGAAAGTGGGATCGAATGATTATGTTAGGATTAGTTAAATGCTAGTTAATTAGTTAATTTAAGTTAGTTAATCTAATTAATTTTATCTACATTTTGAGCACCAAACTATAAAACACAAAATGATAAAAATCGGATGCCTCAATTACACTTAACCATACCAAAAAATGTCACAAATGTAATTGGGAAGACAATGATTGACCTTAAGGCTAGGTTTACTTCCTAAAGGACTAGTGCACTAGAAATAATAAAGTCCATGGAATTCAATCGAATCATGCATGAATGCTTTGTGATTCGTATGGTTGGGCCTAGAGGTATCTCGTCGTTCATCATTGGTGCCGTTGCTGAGGACTTTGTTTGTGGAACATGTGCTATTTAGATTTAAGTGAATACCATTAATATTGTTGTATGAACCTCAAGGTCAATATTATTCCTACTATACATAGAATTATAAAATCACATTGATAATTTTATTTTGTTTTATTTTGCAAAATGTCTTCTTCTTCTCACAAGCACAAAGATACCAAACCACTAGTTCCATAAGAATGCAAGGTGGTATACACTCATCCAAATGAGTTTGTATCAAACTTCACCTTCATCCTACATTAGGATGAATAGTTGTGATGGTGTGATATGAAGGGCAACGTCATCTTACCCCTCAATCGATCTATGCCCAGGATGCTATTCAAAATCCTTAAGAAGTTGGGCATAGTAGATGTTCATGAAGAATATGTTGTGGATGGATATGACACTCACAACTACTATCCCATTGAAACACAATGCAAATGAGATCAATGTTAGGAGAAACTCCATGAAGCTAAAAAGGGGAAACATTACACCGATCCCTTATTCTTAATAAATCAAGATGACATTGAGGATCCTCCTACTAAAGGTTCTTAACATGAAGATTCCCACCCCCTGATATTGGTGATGAGGATGTGAACTTGAACTTACGATCCACTATTCATAAACTTGGTTCAGGAAAAAGTGATAGTCAAGGTAGGAACTCAGGCAAGCATCACAATAGCAAGGGATCTAAGGATGATGATCATAATAAACAAAAGAGTGATGGTAGACACTGTAGTGGCAATGGTTGTCCACCTTCCTCTTCATCCTCTTCATTCCAAACATTCCTCTTCATCTGACGGTTCTCGTAGAAGCCGTCATTGAAATAATCATGATGAAGGTAATCAATGAGACAATGATGACTGTGAAAGCCAGCAAGATCAGATGGGTGGCCAAAACCATCATTAGCATCATCAATGTAGTGATGATGATGAACCATCAATAGCAACTTGAAGTATGCTCAACATTGCAGAGGTAGTTAAAATCCCAAGTAGGTATACGAAGGATAGTTAAATCAAGTGCCTAGACATGAATAATATCCAAAGATTTGAGGGGGAATACAACTTTGATCCATAGACACATCTACAAGCTTTTCATGATGCCTGTGCCTTACAGAACATAGAAAATAAATGGCAAAAACTTAAACCTTTCCCAAGGATACTCATCAAGGAAGCTGAACATTGGTATCGGTCTTTGGAACCAGAATCTATTCATCGATGGAGTACCATGTTAGAGTTGTTTAATGACAAATACTAGATGTACTCCAGAGTGTCTACTCTAAGAAGGCAAATCCAAGGCTAGAAATAGGAAACACATGAATCCTTGGATGTTGCCATGGGCCAATATTATTCACTTTTACACCAATGCCCTGGCCATGGTCATTCTCAGAGGGAACAACTTTGCCACATCATGGATGGGCTGAGAGTAAAAACAAGAAGAACCCTTGGGGTGTATGCCCAAGGATGATCATTTAAACTGAGAGCTCATCATATCCAAAGGCTAATTGAGCAGGTATCAAAAGAAGAAGGGGAGCTACGAAAAAGTGAAAATGTTGAAGAGTATAACAGGGATCCTTTCATTAGAAACAAAAGATCCAATTTTGTAATGAGGAGGAATCACCACTTGATGAAGTGGTGAACAGGAAAACCTTGCACATCCAAAAATCTATTTATGATATTTTAGCCAAGGTTGACAAATTATGAGATTCTTTGAATGAGAAATTTCAAACCGCTATGAAGATTACTAAAGAATCCAAAGAGCAAAGTAGTGATCGTAATCATAGTAGGTGAAAAGAAGTTGAACATGCCTACCAAAGAGAGAAGGGCAAAGTTGCTGTAGTAGAGGAAGTTACAAAGTTTGACTCTGATGATGAAACAAAATGTGACATCTATTAATATGAACATCCAAAGGGATGTTGCCTTATGATGTTGCACTTATAAGAGTCTAGAGTATATGCATTAAATCCTTGTCTAGCATGTAGGCAAGCTCCAAGATGATTACCTTATTGTCAAGGTAATCCACGGTAGTTCTACCAATAGAAATAAGCTTACTACCCAAGTGGAACTCCTCTACAACCATACAAATAATATCAACAGTGGTACCAACCACAATCATAAGGAATATCATTGCCAAGGCAGCAGTACCCTTATAGGCAACCAGATCCATACAGGTACTATGTTCAGCAGCCCATCTCCCCTAGAAGTTCTGTAATTCATACATCATTCCAGCATCACTATTACCCTCCAAAGTTCCATCGAAGACATTCACCATCTACTCAAGGGAAAAACACATATCCATATCCATACCATCCTCCATATCCCTTTGCACATACACCTCCACCTTGAACCTAATTACCTCTTACTCCATCCATGTAGGGTAAGATTCCTCCACAACCACAACAACGAAATGCCATGAGGGTTGTACACTCACAACCAATTTTTCAGCTAAGTGGTCTAGACAATCAATCTAGGAAAAGACCTTTCTTCCAATCTAGTAGTCCTCTTTAGCTCTCACAATCTAGCTTGGTTAATTATCCTGCATCTCTAGCACCCTCATCCTCTGCATCAAATACCTTTGAGTGCCCTTCAAACCAAGTGCCACCTAGGATCCATACTGTAATGCTAACTCATGCTGTTTCTAACTAGATCAAGGCTGGCAATCTTCCTATGAAAATATTTAACCCAAGAAGTCCACTCATTTATCTATAGATTGCTAGATAGGAGCTAGGCAAGGCTCTTCTTGACTCTGGTTCCAAGGCTAATCTTATGTCCCATGATATGTACAAGGCCTAGAACTAACACCTCTTAAGAAGGATAACATTTGTCTAGAATTAGCAGATTAGTTGATTACTGTTTCTCTGGGATTAGTAGAGGACATTGTGACCATAGTTTGTGGGTGGTCCTATCTTGTTGATTTTCTAGTGATCAAAGTGGGTGACTACAAAAGTGACTTCCCCATTATTATGGGAAGGGCTTGGTTAAGCACAGTCGATGCAAGAATGGGTATAAGAGACCTATCTTTAGAAATATCCAAGGAAAATGAACTAGGCAAGATTGAGAAGAAGTGTATTCCATGCATCACATACAATGATAACGAGTGTAATTGCATGCAAAAGATTTGGTCAATCAAAAGTACACACATTAAAGCATGCAATTAGTATCCACATGAAATTAACATTCAAAGGTGCTTGTATGAAATAGCCACAAAATAGGACGACATCCAATGGCTAATAGCTAACTCAAATAGTAGCACATTGTGCATGGAACCAACTAAGAGCCTAACATGTGCTTATGTTGAAGGCATGGATAAAATTGAACGAGTTCATTCCCAACTCTTTGATGAATGATGATACTTGTTGGGGAGAGTTGGAAATCCCTGATCGCTTCAAGTAGGAGCCCTTAGAACTAAAAACTTTACTTATTGGTATAATATATGTATTCTTGAACAATGGTAAATCGGTCATAATTAATGTCAAACTTGCTCCTAAACAAAAAGAAAAGTTGTTGAAGGTGGTGAAAAAATGGTCAATAGCCATTGCTTGGTCATATCCAGAGCTAATAGGAATCAATCCAAGGATATGCCAACATTGCATCTACACTAACCCAGCCATGAAGCCCAGAAGGTAGCCACAGAGGTGGTTGAACCCCAAATTGAAGCAAATTGTCAAAGAGAAAATAGCATAACTCCTCAAGGTGCGGTTCATCTATTCCATCATGGATAGTGATGAGTGGCGAGGTACCCCTACACTCAACCATACGAATACGAGCGTGTACGCGCGATCCGGTCGAACTCCGCAGACTAAATGCCTTAATGCCACAAGAAACACTTGGGGTTAATCGTTCGTTGTCTTCTCAGGCTTGCTTGTATGTGTCACGGTGTATGGTTAAGCAAGTCTGAGGTATGTGATTTTTTTGGTATTTTTCAGTTTATCTCCTAAGCTATGGGGGAAAGGGTTGAGAAACTAACTAACTCTAACTAATGTTCTAAGTCTAAATAAACTAGCGTCAGCATCCGTTCCCACTTACCGGATGATGAGTGGCGAGGTACCCCTACACTCCACCATACGAAT
>MNCI01001988.1:118575-211798 GCA_015680685.1 Gnetum montanum | reverse complement strand
TTTGGTTGATTGTGGCTTGGACTTGCTTAGAGAATTTTGTCAAATTCAAATGGTGTCTAAGAAGAAACAGGTTCAAGCCTTGAATAAAGACATGGAGAGCATGAATTATACTTTCCAACTAATGTTTTCTTAGTTGGATGAACTCATCATAAATGTAAAAAAGAATGTAGGTCCTCGTCGTATCTAGATACATGGAGGTGGTGAGCATTCATGTACAAATGAGAAAGTTTTACAGCCTAGTGAAGATGGAATAGATTATGAGAAAGGATAATCTAGCTATGAGAGTGTAGGAACCCATCTACCTAGGATTCTAATGAAAGGGAATCCTATTCCTTGTATGAGAATTTTGAGGACTCCAATAGTGGCAACTACTTCTCCTCTTGGCAAGCTAGATGAAGAAGATGAGGCAACACTTGCTAGAGCATTCAAAAATGTTGCAAGAATTATGTACATTGAGTTGAAAACTTTTAGTAATATAGATGACACAAATGTTTTTTCAAGTTAGCTAAAGACACTTAACAAGCACTTTAAGTTGGAATAGGTACCAAATCACTTGAGGGTACCTATTGCTAAATATAGATTAAAAGGTATGGCTTTTAGTATGATTTCTCAATTGGATTTGGTAACTAATCCTCATTCTAGACAATATAAAGTGCATTGGTTGTCTAGATATCTCTCTCAAGATGTGAGTAAAAAATGTACTTTAAAATTTAAATTTGAATGTTTTCATGATATTGCGAAGTATGATATGCTTCCAATAGATTTTAATGATGTAAGTATTAGTAGACCTTGGAATTTTGATAATGGTGCTTAGTTTGATGGAGCAAGAAATGAATGGAGTATAGCTAGATTTGATGAAATCCATGAGTTGATTCCCATGATGGCTAAACAAGTGAGGCAGAAAAACTAACTTAATGCTTCCTTAATCCTTCTAGGAAAGAGGAAATATATTAAGAAACATAATGAAATAGGGTTTGCATTTGTTGTTGTATCAATAGTTTCTTCTAATTTTGATGATGTGTAGGTTAAATTTTCTATAGGTGTGTTAGGCTTGAAGGAGAAATTTCCCAAGGTATTCAAGAGGGAATTGGATGGATTGCCACTAATGAGAAATATATATCATCATATTGATTTCATCCCTAGTGCTACCATTCCAAATAAGAGATCATACTGAATGGCATCAAATTAACAGTCAAAATTACAAGGGAAAGTAGAGGAGTTACTTGTAATGGCTTCATGAGTAAATCCATTTTACCTTATGTAGTTATAGTAGTGCTTATGCCAAGGGAGGCACACAAAAGTGGGAAAGCCAATGTGGTGCTTGAGGGATTATCTAGAATGCATGTGGTATATTTCATCATATATCATGTGGAAGTTTTGAATGATTTTTCCAATTTGAGTGTGCTTAATGAAGAGGAGAAATCATTGATATTGGGAACTCCTATGTAGAATCTTAAAGATTTAAGCTTTGATGAGATTGAACAACCATGTGTTGAAGATCTAGCTGAACCAAGGTTGGATGGGAGAAGCCATGAAGAGGTAAATAAATTTGAGCTTTACCTTAATAATGATAGTAATACCTCTGATATGAAAGAAAGTGTGTGGGATGCTAGTTTTTCACTTCATCTTGATAGTGGTTTGCTCAATTGTAATGATGAGAATCATGCTCATTATGATGATTGTGATGAAGTTGTAAGTTATGTTGTGAATGATAGAAGTAATGTAACCTTTGATATAATTATTAGTAAAAGAAAGACTAATAGTGGTAATGTGTCAAATTTTGTATTTAATACTGATGGATATAGTAGTAGTCATAATGAGAAAGTAATTATTAATGTGGATGTGAACATTGATAGTGATGAAATTAATTGTCTAGGCTATAAAATGGATGGAAAGTATGAAGGCAATTTATATTGTGATTTTGATAGTGTAGGAAGGATGAATGAAAGACTTCCCAACACAAAGAAGAAAAAGAAGGCTGAATTTTCTTACCATGATGTTTTTCAGGTTACCATTGGAAAAACCTCATTTAAGTTGAATTATGATTTTTTTCCTAAGATGGTGAAAACCTTCAAAAGATTTTATGGTGAAGCTCAATTGAGTGCTAATTTTATCCAAGAGTTGAGAGATCTTCATGCACAATTAAAATCAACTCTTGAAAATAAGGCTTAAGAGAGAGCCCTTAAGAGGAATGAGAACAAACAAAAGTCAAACTTTGTTATTGGTAACATTGTTTAGGTGCTCTTGAAGAAGAAGTAGTTGAGATGTGTCAACTTCTCCAAGTTGAAAGCTAAGAAGATGTGGCCTTTCATAATAAAGGCCAAGATTAATAATAATCCTTTTGAAATTGATTTTCCAAATGATGTTAGTATATCTTTTATATTTAATATTTTTGATCTTGTGCAATATATGGATCACTTAATGAGACAATCATATACGGTAACATTGATGAGTTGAAGAGGATTATTGATTAGTTCAAGAATTCAATGGAGAGAAAGGCCATTGTACTCAAGCAAAGGAAAGATTTTAGCACTTAGAGAGTGAAGAGGCATGAGTAGTTGATCCATTGGAAGGATCAATCCATTGATGATGTTGTATGGATCCATGAGACTAAAATTCATGAGTGTGGGATTACTTCAACCCCTACTTCCTTGTTCACATGAGTTCGCTTTTGGATGGATGAAAGAGTTGGTATAGTGATATCTCTTCTGATCCCATTGTTCTCTTCTATACGTATGTGTTTTTACAAGTTTTGGACTTCATGGAGACATCTTGAAGACCATGGAGTTTTCTTTCCTAAGATATGATCTCTCAAGAGAGATGTCTTAGAGAATAGAAGACATTACAATTGGGAGTTAAGACCTTATAGGATACATCATAGGTTTAAGGAACATCTTAAGAAAATTTTAGACATCTCAAGTGAGACATCCCAACATTGGATGGAACATCCCATTTTAGTGTGAGATGTCTCACAAGTTACTGAGACATCTTAGATTAGGCTAATACATCCTCTCTATACAAAAGACATCTTAGGTTCATAGGAGATGTATCCCTAGCATTTCTAGTTTTGGCAAAAGGCATTCTAGAAAGGCTAGAGACAACCCAAACATGCAAGAAAACTTCCAAAATTATCATTTTAAGTTTGAAAATGGTTGAAGAATCTTCAAGTTATGATTGATGAGGTTTATTAGGTTTTTTATCTTACTTAGTTAATAAAGGTGGATTATGATTCATGATTGTATCATAGATAAATGTGAGTGAGATGTCATAAGATGTCAAGAGAGCACATGTGAACAGTGCATGAGTGTGTTGCAACTCTTATTCAATTGAGTGAGTATTAACATAGTATATCTTGTGTCCTATGAGTTGAGATCTTAATTCCAAGTTATGGGAAAAATTCTCTCTTGGCTGTTTCTTGCATTAGAAACAACCATTATGTGGTTGCAGAGCCTCATGCTCTACAACATCTTGTAAATTTTGTGAGTTAAATTTGTGGATGTTTGGTGGATTGAGGAACCTTGTTGTAATCTTCTCTTTCAAATTATTAAAAATATCTAGTTTTCTTATTTTCTAGCATATTGTTGTCTTTTCATAATATTTGAATTTAATGTTTGCAAGGTGATTTTAATATTGAAATGAACCTACTCCAAGAGTTCTAAAGAGATCAAATCCACTCAAGGAAAATCAAAGAAGAAAAATCAAAAAATGAGACCTAAATGAGAAACCCTTTTAAAATTGAAACTTAGCCCTTAGAGGAAACACATGGGGCCATAATAGAAAACAATGAAAAGATTTTTCACTTGAATAAAAATAAATAAATTAGAAAAAATCATAATGAATTGGCATTAAAATAGAATCCATCTACACATCAATTTATAAAATATTTACTATGTCTTAATTTTATCTTATAGTTCTACTTAGACAATAAGCTGTTAGTCTAATGATAAGACTCTTGATTTGAAAACATCAAGTAATGGATTTGATTCTAGTTTCCAATGTTGAGTTATAAAATTCTAATTAGACTATATATGTTAGGGTATACCTTTATTACAATTATTTTAAGGTTCCAACATGCCCCCCACCTACCAAAAAAATAATTAAATGGCTTTTTTTCAAAGAAAAGTATTAGAAAAAACTATTTACTTCCTACATTATACACTAGTATTAAACCTAGAATTATGAAAATCCTCCAATTAAAAAGTATGTAGGAGTACAAACTCATAAAAACAATCAAGAAGAAATATAAAATCAAGTATAATGTTCCATTTAAACATCAATCTATATTATGAATGTAATAATATGTATCTTACCTAAGTTAGTAATTTGAACATATTAATATGTAATGTATCTTGGATGTACTTCTAGACTATAATAAAATATCTATTTTTCATATATTGAGTAGAATAAAATTACTTATTCTATTGTTATGACAATGCATGACTAGAAAGGACTAAATTTTTTTTGGAAAAATGTATGCTTGGGAAAGTATACAAATCATGGAAAAAGGATAAACTATAAAAGTAAATGGTAACTTAAGATAAATGAATAGTAACTCAGTAAAAGACAATAAATGAATTGTAAAATCAATAAAATAAAATACATAAATAATAAAATTAGTAAAAGATGATGAATTAATAGTATCCTTGGTAAAATAAATAGAAATGGGGATAAGTATAGGTAAAAGCAAATACATAAGGCAAAAATAAGTGGGAGGTTAGGTGGAGAGGATATTTTTACTAGAACGTTTTAAAATGTTAAAATATCTCTTTCTAGAAAAAATATTCTCCTAAAATATTTTAGTAAAAGTAATAATTTCTAGCCCTTAAATACCCTCACTAAATATAGAACTTTTTGAACTAAAAGATCCCTCCCTTCTAATGTTTATAAATTGTTTAGGATTTCATGTTAAATATAAACCTTAACATAAGTATACATCTCTAAATGTACAACTATAGTAGTTTACATCATCAAGACTAATCATGTTGTTGTATGAATGATTAAGAAGAGATATGATCGTTAACTAAAAATATGTTGCTTAATTGGTTAAGCTTTAAAAGGAAAGTTACTATGATAATTTTACACACAACACATATACACACTTTAGAGTGTGGTGTATAAATCATGGCTATTAACTCTAATACCCATGATTATTTATTATGATATTTTCTCTTACCTTTGTCTTATATCTACTAATATCTCTATTTTAATACTTTATTTCATTGTATTAATTCTCTAACTTCATAACTGCCATTATCTCGGTACATGGTTGGGTATTGTCATGATATTTACATAATGTTTCATGGTATGTTGCAATCACATTATTAAATGCATGTACATATCATTGTTTGTAGGTCAATATATTATATAATCATTCTAGTTTGTTATAATCATCATCTCCATAAACTTACATTATCATAGTTTGCATATTTGTATATCTTATTATTAATTGGTTGGTTGAACTTAATTCTACCCATCTTGGAAACCTCAAATTCCTAACTTGGTATTGGAGCTAGGTTGATTAAACTATCTATCCTTTATTAATCATAACAATGAATTACAAAAGCCAATAGTTGTAGCTTGTTGGTAGCATTTAATGCACCATGTAATTTAAAAAATTATTTATATCACGTTGTGACATAGGATTTAGGGCACATTTATAGCACAAACTTACTACTTGTTTCTTGTGAGCTACTCTTTGATTATGAAGAATTTCATCTGAATTTGGATTTTCTTGCTATGATAACAATTTGTTGAATTGCAAGTTGAATTGGTTGTTCGCTTCCTATTCACTCTTCACCTATGCTTCTAGTTGTTCTACCTAAACTTAGGTAAAATTTCTGAAACACTTATTGTTACATGTTATTTCACTATGTTTTTCCTTTCAATTAATGAAATTTTATATCAATTATTTATAATTCATTTTATATAATTAGATATGATGCCAAAATGAAATGATATCATTACTATTAATGAGGGTTCATCATTGAAGTACTTGTGTAGTAAGGATTTGACTTTGGAAATAGGTTCTCTATGCAATGTACTAACATCATATTATACTATAGTTTTAAAATTTTTATAGTCCTAAATAGAGGAGATAACTAAGAAATTAGCGAATTCCTACATTACATTGGAATTTAAATTTTTCATGCATAATTATCTAATCAATGGTTTGAAAGAATTAATTGAAGAGATTCCTATGAAGTTTGTTGCATCTAGACATTTTTTATTTGCTACATTCATACTACCAAAGATTGATTATCAAGCAATATTTCTTACAAATAAAAGTTACTAAATTTGATAAGGTTTACAAGCTTCCAAAGTTATCTTCCAAGTATTCAAGGTTTTACTTTAGAATCATTATGAGTGATAATTAGGTAGATGCAGTCAATATTAATCATGTTAATCTCCTCTACATGTTTAAAGATACCATTAGTTTTAATAAATTTGACAAGTTGGCAAACTCATGATTTCCATGATTCTTTTTGCAAGAAACATGGAGTAGCATGACATCAATCATTTTTGCCCTCATCATTAAGTGAAATAAAAAAATTGGTACATTCTAAAGAGCACTTAGTATACTACATTCATAAGTATCATTTTGGATTAAGATTAATTAGTTTATGGTCTTAAAAAATAAGATGTAGTAAATAATATTATGTTATAATTTCAATAAGGCACATTACTCTCATGCTTTTATTCTTTTAATATATATCTAGTATGTCACATATAGAGTTCACAACAGTTTAGATCCTTGTGAGAATAAGTGATAACAAAGTCAATAGTAAGTTGTATGAGGCCAAAATTATCATCTGGAAAGAATAGGACAAGAGTGAAGAAGAAGAGGAGGATTAAAGAAGAAGAACTATAATGGTTCTCGAAAAGTCATGCTTAAATCTAATCATGCACTCTAATGCCCTAGAAAATAAATTCCAAGAGTATGAACCCACAGTTACTTTTTTGAACTTAACCATTAAGAAAGATATTCTAGATGATCATATCTACCTAGAAAAGCTTAACAAAGTGTAGTTATGAGTACCTATAATTCAAGTTCATGGAGAGCATAATGATAAATATGTAGAATTTTGCAAAAAATAAACTATCATCTCTACCAAAAATAAGATACTCATCTCTCTTGTTTATTCCTATTATTATGTACTATCTTATTTCATGTGAGGCATGAAGGTAGAGGTGAAGCTGGTAAAAGCATAATCCATCTACTATGACACTTTGACAAAGGTGAATGAACTAAAATAAAAGTTAAGAGACTTGGAGATCCAAGGGCTATCGAATAGCTCAATCCAGAAACAATTTGAAAAATATAAAAGGAGAAATTTTTTACTACTGAAGAAAGGAAAGCAAGTAATGAAGGAGCTTATACTATTAAATAAATCTAAAGATCTTCCACATTTCATGATTAATGTCATGTAGTTGTAATTGGTAGAGTAGAATAAGAAGTTCTAGATTAAGGTGGTCTTAATAATCATTAATTTGTGTAAGGTAAAGCTTTTGGAAAAGTTTGTATTAGATAGTCTTTCTTCGATAAGGTGAAATCTTGATATCAAGATCAAAACCAAGGAAAATATACAACAAGAAAAGGAGGAGATTTGTGGGAATTTGGAAGCTGAAAACAAGACCCATGAACTACTTCAACAAATAAACCCCTTGTCAGATTCTATGTAGATCTCTGAGGATGTTTATAAGCTCTTAAATGTTATAATTAGTAATAATATATCTATTCTAGCTCAACATATCCAATAATATAACTATTCCAAATCTTCCTTCAACCATTGATCAATCATAAGTAAGCAAGTAATTGTAATAACTACATCTCTTCCCCTACATCCTCTTCATCCACTTCCTCTGAACATTTCATAGTTATAAAGGAAGTATTTAGTTCTCTTCTTTTCAAATCATGGATGAGTTAAATATTGTTCATGGTCATAAACTCCATGAATTTAATGTTGTACTAAATTTTAAATTTACTAAATCAAATCATGAATAAGTTCCAATAGATTTTATTAAGGGAAAATTTATGAAGATCTATGACTTCTTATAGTTTTCTACCTTTGTTGAATTATGTATTTAAAATTTCTTGTGTTGTTCACATTTTCAAATAACTATTCCCTCTAAATTATTTTCTAACCAATTTCCTTTTTATTCTTTTTGAGGAATGATTATTATATTGGAGATGTAATCAAGAAGGTTTACTAAACAAAAATCCATAACTATTAAACATATGTTGAAAATCTAGATAAGTAGTTTTGTTAGCTTAAAGAAATGTATAATTCTTATATTATACTCATAGTTATTAAACATCAAAAATGAAAACAAAAGAGGAACCCTCAATAAGCATAATTTAAATTTCTCTTAATCATGATGTCTTTGAACATAATTCTTTAATCCTAAATGTAAGAAAAGGAAAATCAAATTTTTAGAAAACCCTTTCTTAATTTTTTTTTTATTCAAAGGTGACTGGATAAAAATTTTATAATCACAAAAAATTTATTATACAAATTGAAGTTGAGATCTTGTTAGAAATTGTATCCACACTAAGTTTGAGAAGATATGTTAGGTATTTCATGTTAAATATCAACATTAATATAAGTTATATATATCTAGATGTATAACTATGGCAATTTATATAATAGACTAATAATGTTTTTGTATGATTAGTTATGATACATGTCTATTAACTAAAGATGTATCCCTTACATGGTTGAGCCTTAAAAGGAAAGTTATTATGAAAATTTTACACATAATATATATATATACTTTATAGTGTGGTGTATAGACTATAACCATTGACTCTAATGTCCATGGTTGTTCATTATGTTTTTCGTTCTTACCTTTATCTTATATATATCAAGACCTCTATCTTAATATCTTTGCCTTCACATTTTATTTCACTGCATTAATTATCTAACTTCATAACCATTGTTGTCTTAGTACACAATTGGGTATTATCATGATATTTGCATATTATTTTCTGATCTATTGCAATCACAATCTTATATACATATACATATGACTATTTGTGGATCAATATATGTTCCAATCTTTTTAGTTTTTTATAACCACCATGTTCATAAACTTACATTATCATGGTTTGCATATTTGTGTAACTTATTATCAATTGGTTTATTGAACTCAGGTAACCTTATCTTGGATACCTTAATTTCCTAACATAAATAACAAGTTATCACTATCCCTTAGATACACTAAGCAAGTAGAGAAGGAACCACTCAAAAGGATAAGGAAGCATAAGTCCTTAAGAGTGTAAGATAATAGAAGAAGTTCAACAATAAGTTCCTTAAGGTTCAAGTAAGTCTAACTTCTATCCTTTATAATATAACTGATTTCTTATAGTTCACTCCTATTCTTGTATTAGGATGTTATCCATCTATTGTAAGAAGATTCTATTACACTATTAGTTTTTCTAATTGAAATGCATATAATTTTTATTTATATGTTAATTCTTGATTTTATAATTTTAAGTATTAAGTGATATAAGCATGTTGTTCTAAAAATTTTTCTTTTAAGGTCTAAAGAAGATTGTTAGATCCATCTATAGCTTTTCTATTTTTTCTTTACCAGACATTTTGAATCATACTATATTCATCATCAATTGCAGTTAATTTCTCAAGGATGAAAGAGAATAAATAGAAATAAAATTAGTAGCTAGTTGAGATGTAGTGGGTAATAGTTAGTTTTAGGGAAAAATAGTTAGTGCCAAGAAAAACACTAAAAAATAAAAAACTAACTAAAGATAAAATAACTAAATATCTAGTTGCAAAAAGTAATAAATTTTACAAGATATAATAGCTATAGTAAAAATGGCTAGTTGTAAAAAAAATTTATTTTTAAAGGTTATAATAGCCAATTTTAGGAAAAGTAAAACTATTATGAGAAACAACACTAAACAAAATAAATCAAAAGTAAATAAAAATAATTTATTAAAAAATATAAAATATTAAACTAAAATAAAATAGCATAATGATAATCCAATCATAATTAAACTTACTACTTCTAAAGAATATTCTATGACACTATTATTTTATCTAATTGAATGGCATAAAATTTTTATTTATATGTTAATTCTTGATTTTATAATTTTAATTATTAAGTGATTTAATCATAATGCTCTCAATTTTGTTCTTTCAAGGTCTAAGGGAGATTATTAGTGTCATCCATAGCTTTCCTATTTTTTCTTTGCAAGACATTTTGAAACATGCTAGATTCATCATCAAATGCAATTAATTTCTCAAGGGTTAGAGAGAAAATAAATAACATTACAGTTAGTAGCTTGTTGAGATATAGTGGGTAATAGTTAGTTTTAGGGGAAAATAGTTAGTGATAAGAAAAGGCTAAAAATTTAAAAATTAATTTAAAGATATAACTATAATAAAAATAGATAGTTGTACAAAAAAAGAAAAAATTTTAAAATATACAATAACTAGAGAAAAAATGGTTAGTTGTAAAAAAATTTATTTTGAAGGTTGTAACAATTAGTTTTATAAAAGTAAAACTATTATAAGAAATAATACTAAACAAAATAAATCAAAATAATTCATTAAAAATATAAAAGATTATATGAAAAAAATAGCATAATGATAATCCAATCATAATTAAACTTATAACTTATAACATATAAGGTAATAATCTTGTAAATAAGCATAGAATATAATACAACCATTTAAAAAATTAGTAGTAATATTCCATTGTAAATGAATAGTCCTAATCTATGTATGTATTTTATTCTTGGTGTTATTTATTAATATCTAAGAACTAGGTGACCCTAAATCTTTATCAATTTTAAAACGGTATGTAAGCAACTATGGACACAGCCTTTAGTATGATTACCCTTTCTCTTCTATAAAGCTATATTTTGGAAATAGTTTGGATTAAATTAATTATATTATCACTTCTTTATAAAAGCTCTACAAGTGGGAAAAAGTAGTTAATTATTTATGAATATTTCTTAGTTTACCATAAAAGTAATTGTTTAATTCATGATTATTTAGTCGTAATGCAAGTGACATCCTAGCATGCCTTTTAATTTATGAACTAAAGCCATTTAATTTATTTATCTTCATCTAAAACAAAAATATAAAATTAAATTACCTTTTATTTTATAAATTGATGCATGGATTCACTTATTTTTGGCCCTAATTTATCATTTTTTCATAATTTATTAATTTTTATAATTAGGAAATAACTTTTCATTATCCTCTAGTATGGTCCTAATCATTTTCTATAAATACTAAGGTCATACCATGATGTAATGCATTTGCAATTGAAGAATAAAGGTTAAGTATGATTTTTTTGGCTCTCCTTACCTCATACATCTCTTTAACTTCTCATATTTACCTATCCAAATTTATTTCAATTTTCAACATTTTAAGTTTTATTAGAATCTTAAATCTATCACATCTAAAGATTACACCAAAATATTTACACTATTATTAGAGTTAATTTCATCATAAGTTATAATAAATAAATTGCAAAATATATTATCATTTCTAATGACAACCAAGACATTATTCTATGGAAGAACATGATAAAAGGGCTTCTTGAAGTTAATGATGTTTGTGAAGTAATTAAAACATATGTTGTTTCTCTGATTGATGAAGATGACAATCTCTCCATGACTAAAATGTTAGAACTTAAGAAAAGGAAAAAAAGACTCCTTAACAAAAATGAATCATTACATTCAATGTTTTCAAAACTACAATAGGAAGATTATGCTCTTTAGAAACAAGGAAAGGATGACAAGAGAGACTTTGCTCACATTATATTAGAAACCCAAAAAATCAACATACCAAATAAATCTTTTACAAACTATAATTTGAGAAATCTTATATTATAATTGAAGGTAAATTTAGAGAGATGTCTCCTATGATCATTAATGATTGTTGGCTAGTTGTTGCACAAGTCCCAAGATGGATTTAGAAACACAATAGCTATAAGAAGACTTTATGTGCATTGGTAAATGTGCATGCTTATTTGTAATCATTTGTATTTTTTGTTGCTCCTCATTGTATTATCATTTTAACATTGTAAAGCGTGTTGTACCTAAATGTATAAGGATCAAAAAATTGAGTTGCATTTATCCCTTGTAATTATTCTCCCTTGCTGCACTGTGGGGTTGATGTGCTTCTTTTAAGAAGGCATCTTGTTTGAGCTTGTCAAGATTCTATGGGATTGAGTTATTAGTGTTGCAAACACTCTGATGTGGAGCTTAAGATTGTAAAGGTTGTGGAAGCCTAGAAATCACATTTCCAAATGTGAAGGGATCTTACAAGGTTAAGTGATTGGTGCTATGGTAGAACACTCCAGAGTGGGTCTTGAAGACTATATAGGGTGTGGACCCTTCAATCACATTTTGAGAATAACAATGTCTAGATGTGTGATTGCAATCTACCCTCTAAGTGTGGACTACCTATGCTAGGGAACCACATTAAATTTGGGGTGTGTGCTTTATTTGTTTAAGTTTTAATTTGGTGAACTTATTCATCCCCCTTACCCCTTCTAAGTGCAATGATTTACAAGTGGTATCAGAACCTGGTACTCTTTTTTGTCATCAACAACTTCAAGAGTGAAAAATGGAGGGGACATCTTACACAAAGCCATCAATGTTTGATGGATTCAAATTTACCTACTAGAAAGCTAGGATGTAAGGATTCTTTGGATCTATAAAGTTTAAAGTATTGGAGTCAATTTTGGAAGGCTATTCTCCACCTATTGATGATACCACCAGCATCATCAAGCCTCATAATAGGTTTCAAGAAGAAAAGGATAAGTTCATGTTTGATTCAAAGGAAAAAATTATTTATATTGTGCTTTGAATAAATCAAAATTTAATAAGGTAGAAGGATGTGAAATGGCCAAAGAAATTTGGTAAAATTTAGAAGCTATTTATAAAGGAACCTCTATTGTTAAGAAATTAAAATTATTAGTTTTACAAAGTAAATATGATAAACTCAAAATGAGAGAAGGTGAGAAAATAAAAAATTATATTTCTAGAACTAACAATCGTGTTGTCAAAATTATAGGAATAGAAAAGGATTTTCTTGAAAGTGATGTAATTATCAAGATGATTAGAACTCTACATTTATAGTTCAGACCAAAGATCATCCCCCTAGAGGAAATCAAATATTTCTCAACTCTAAAATTTGAGGAACTTCAAAGTGCTCTCATTGCCTATGAAATGAACGTAATAAGTGAAGGAACTAATCAAGAAAGACCCATTGTGTTGAAGACTACCTCAAAGGAGAAGGAGGTTAATGAGCATGATGATGGCAACAAAGATGAGATTGCTCTTCTTTCAAGGAAACTACAACACTTGCTTACTAGAAGAAACAAAAGGGCATCTTAGCAATAACAAAGACCTAATTTCTTCAAAGAAAGAGATAGAGGTAGAAATTTTTTAAATTCTTCTAACTTGGACTTTTCTCCTATAGAATGTTGGGTTTGTGGAGGAAGAGGCCATATGGCCTTCAAATATCCTAGTAATACAAATGACAACAAGGTTCAGCCTAAGAATAGATCCAATGATGAGGAACCAAAAAGACCAACTTCTATAGAAGTTGGGATGATGGTGAATAAAGTGAATAAGAAGCATGTAATTCTTCCAAATATTCACATCTCATTTTCATGGGGTTAATATAGATGAACCTTCCTTACATATGGGTGAACAAAATGGTAAGCATGACAAGAGGTATAGTGAATTTAGAGAAGAAAATTTTCATTTGCATCATTTGATTAGGAAGGTAAATAAATTAGTACTTTCTAAGCTAGAAGTTATTCATGATGAATTGAAAAAATAAATCTTAGACATTAAAGCTAAGATTCAGAAAATAACCTCTTGTAACAAGGATTTCAAAAAGATTCTGGAAGAGGAGACTCTTGAAAATCAACCAAAGAATTTAGAGGAAGAAATACTTCAAATTTCAAGCTCAAGCTCAAGCATAGTAAGGTTTGATAATTTTTATCATGAGGATGATACTACATTTATATGTAAAATTTGTGGTTGTAGGAAAAATCATAACTATGATGATCAAAATAAGATTCATGCTTGGGCTTGTCAAAAATGCTTTAGTAAGGAAATTGAGCAAGTACCAATAAGAGAGAATGAAGAAAAGTGGAGTACTAAGATTAATGCAAGGAGTGCTCAAGGGTTCCATCATACAGAACATAAAAAATAGAGATATCACATACATAATATAATGAAAGAGAATCTATAGATGAGGAGGTGCTTCATGATAGGGGACCTCATATTAAAATCCATTAATCTTCTCTCCTCACTAGCAGGCAAGGTAAGTCAAGGTAAGTTTTCATGTTTTTTCTTACTAGGTAATCAAAACATGATTTGGAAGTCCAAAATTGGTTATTTTTTTTCTAGATAAAAAAAATTAAAATAATTATTTAGAGCATCTCTTACATTTATCCTTGGGTTTGATATAAGTGATTCTATAAATAAAATATTTTATTTGATATAAGTGATATAAGTGATATAAGTGAATAAGTGATATAATTGATTCAATAATTTGAATTTCTTATGATGATCTATTTCTATGCACATGTCCTTTGAGAAATTTTTACTAATTATGAGATAAGACAAGCCTCTAAAAATATCTATCAATTTTGACTGAAGACCTTGATCTCCACAATTGGGCTAAAAGTTGACGTATAGTTGTAGTGTTATTTTGTGACTCGCATTTTGGTCTTAAGGCCCAAGAAGTATTGCACATGTGTAGGGGGAGCCTATTTCTCATTTTCAATCATCATCTTGGAGATCACCAAGGTAGGAGGAGTTGTTAGAGACCTCAAACACTGAAACAAAAATTTATTCCTAAATGAGCAAAGATTAATGACATGAAAAATATTCAAGGTAAAAGTAGACCTAACTCTTGATTAAGATGTCTTGCAAGTATTTTACTTGATCACTATCTAAAATCTTGCTATAACCTACTTAGCTATTCTTGGACATTGATTTTTCTTTTTGGTACTTACTCCTCTTAATTTCCTTCTTGTTATTTACTTTCCCTCATGATGTTTCCTAAGAGTTGAGTTTAGGAAAAATCATGACACATTGGTTTCTCTTATGGGCTTATTGGTTCAAATGATAGTTTATTAAATCCTCAAAAATTAACTCTAACATAAGGTAGCTCCTATTTTATTTTTCAGCCCTTTGAAAGTAATACTTATAGAATGTCTTGAGATACTTGATGGACTAGCTGCTTCTACATGCTTTATCATCGGTATTTTGTTGTTTTAAGTCTATTAAGTAAATGTTTTTACTTGATCATATTAGTAAATAATTTCAAGAAGTGCCATTTGAAAATTTTAACATCTTGTATCCATTAAGGTATATGAATGTACACTTATCAATAGGATTCATGGTTGTGGTAGTTGCATTGCCTTGAAAAAACAATGGAATATGCATGTTTCCCTCATAGCTTAAAAATTTCTAATTAAGTATAGAAATGCAAGTTTTAATGAGAAAATTAGATAGGGTGTTTGTTCCTACTTGGTCTACATCTAGCCTTAAAGTTGGATAATGATGGGTCTTTTTGGATTAGTTGAAGCTCCTTTGTTTTTAAATTGAAACAAGCAGTTCTCAATCTCAATATTCAAGCATAATCTTTGATAAGTAGTACCTATATTCTAACAAATAATTGATGCTTTGAGCAAGTCCATGATCATCCTATTTCCATGGTTTTGATTGAAATGTCCTATGAATAGTTTGAAAAGTTTGGCATTTCTAGTTTCAATTTGAAAAGTTGTATTACTATACTATTCTTATCATATAAGATATTTCCAAAAATTTTCTAATATTTTCCAACAATAGAGATAATTGGAAAATGAAAATATGGTGTAATGCAACTTAATAATAACTTTTTGATATTAGAAATATATTTCCCAATGAAATGCATAGTACTTATTGGATTAGAGATACGATACTTGATTAGCATGGCTTACACTTCCAGCTTGAAACATACTTGAGAGGCTTATATCAATTCTTCATGAACCTTAGTGTTGCTAAATTTGTGCTTGGTGAGTGATTGAGGATACCCCTATGCCCATCCATATGAAGCATGAAGTGTTCATGCATGATCTGGTCAAATTCCATGGACTCTATATCTTCCAACACACTAGTCTTCTAGGAAGTGAACTTTGCCCTAATAGTCATTCATTATCTTCTTAATTACACTTGTGATGCATAAGGGTATGGTTAAGACATGAGTTTTATCATTTTATATTTTATGATTTTGGTTCTTGAAATAAACATGATAAAGAATAAAGTAATTTAATGTTCACTATAATCTAATTGGCTAACTATTGTTTAACTAGTCCTAACATAAGTATCCAGTACCACTTGTCATACACATCCTAAACACCTATAACATTTCTATGTTACTAAGTTTTAAGCTCTGTTGATATTTTCAAATGTCATATGCATGCTCGAAGTAGTCATACTTATGTGTTTAGTTAATTGTTATTTAGCTTATCTCTCTTAACTACTTAATTAGCTTAATTACTAGAGAACATGGAATAAATAATTGAAAACATTAAATGCATGAATGAAACATTTTAAGCTATCCAAAATGCTTCAGTGTTTATTAATAATTTTGTTTTTATTGTTGCATACACTATCATGCTTAGGTACAACAATGCTTGAATAAAAATTTGTACACTTAATGACTCCTACTGTGAGCACTCAAAAAAATATTCTAACTTTCAAATGTAAAAACTGGAAGATCTTTACTATAACTATGATAAGATGATGCCTAAACACAATAGGTTGGAATGTATTTATAGGCAATAATAGGCCCTACATTAATGGGGCCACGTTAATGCATCAAACAATGTGTTGATAAGGCCTAGTTGACATGGCCAATCTAGGACTTATCATACCTCCATAACTAAATGAAAACTCATCCTTAAGTTCCTTAAAAAATTGAGAAGGTATGGAATTATTAACTAATACATGATACAACAAAATGAACATGAAAAAACTAAGTGCCCAAGCATACGAATCAACAAATTACAAATTTTTGGTGTTCACGACACAATATTGAACACCAAACAAAAATTCGACGTGTCCTCTAATGGTGTGAAGAAAATTGAAAATATCACATGTTCCTAGGTGGTGGAAGCTCCTGAGGCTCAAGTACATGTAGTGGTTGAGGCTATTATAGCTGTCCTACTACCACTGCAACTTCTGGCAGAAGATGGAAATCATCTAGCAATGCTTCCATTTTTTCCTCTTTACTGAAACACCACCAATTTCGGGCTCATGCAGTTCAATGAAAGATTTGTTTAAGTGTCAAAACTTGGGAAAAATTTTTCTAAGTCTTCTATCATGTTGTGCAGCATAGACAGCATAGCACACTTGAAGTCCTAATTTTTGCAAAATTTTTCTAAGTCTGCCTACTATGCTTCTTAGCATAGCTAGCATAGCACATAGTTCCATGGCTAGTCTACACAAATGTCAAGCCAAAAGTAGTTAAGATTCACTTGGGATGAACCAAATAGTTTAGCAAATTTTCTATTTTCTAGATTGTCAAAATCGCTACGCTCTCTAGCTTGCCCAGCTTGACACATGTTCTAGTTGCCAGTCCACCCAAGTACCAAGCTAGAGTTTGTCAAAAATGTTCAAGATGGAAGAAACAGTTTGGAAAATTTTCTATCTTGCAAGTTATCATGCTCTACTACACTACACAGCATAGTGAGCTTAACATAGGTTATAGGGACAAATTTTTTTTAAGTGTTGGACAAGGATCCGTCAAGCTATCTAGACATGGGAGATGCATTTGGCAGTTTTTTGACTTCCAAGGCTACCTATCCTACTACATCCCAGAGTGCGGTCAGTGTGCCACGGAGAAACATTACAAGTTTCATCAAAATTTGACAAAATACTTATGCTACACTACACAGCATCGACAACATGACAAGTCAAATTTGCAAAAAATTGCTAAGTGCTCATGCTACGCTCTACTATGTTGTGCAGCGTAGACAACGTCACACATGGAAAATGCCTCCAAAAGTCTCTAGAAGCTCCTAGAACTTAGCATTGATCTTCATTTTAGCTGTGACATCCCTCTGGCAGCCAAGATTAGTAGTTTATCTTACTTTTTCACCCCCCATTAATCCACAAAATTGTTCCTATGCTTGCCTACTCAGAATAAGGGGAAGACATAGTTCCAAAGTATAGACTCCAAGCTACATTGTTTTGGCATTGATTGTAGGTACATGGTGGTCTCTCAGACTCTAGCACATGCAATCTAGGCAGTGTGGTCACATTTTGGCAATTTTTGAGTTCCTGTTCCTATCCTATAGAGCATAACACTTTAAGATTAACCCTCAAAGTGTAACATTTTGAGCATAACATGTTAGCGTGACTCATCGACACCCATGCTACGTGGGACCTAAGCCACATGGTACCCATTCTGTATCTCATGTCAACCCTAGCCCTATAAATACCCCAATGATCAACATTTTAGGGGTTGACGAATCATTTTGAGCATTAAGCATTAAATCACTCCTAGCATCTTCACTACTCCTACATAGCGTGACACCTTGGCAAGTACCATGACACAATCTTTCTTGCACCTACACAACATGATGAATGCCAACCCAACAAGTTCAACCTTCCTTGCAATTTTCAACACTACATCCATGACATCCCAGAGACTATGGCCACCCTGCTACGCTACTTTTGTGCTTGTTTGAATGCCACATACCAGCTTTAAACACCATTTAATCAAAAGTTGCACTCCTTGATCTTCGGGTGGTGCATTTCTCCATCTTCAAACTCTAGTTCTAGTTTCTTAGCATTTGTTTCAAAGTTTTTAGCATTATTCTTGCATTTTTTTCTACTATTAATAGGCATGTGCATATTCACAATACATTACATTCTTGCTTATTGTCTCGGCTCCTACACGAAGCTCACTAAAAACTCCTTTTACAAACAGTTATTGTTACACCACATAAGTCCCTATCTGATCAACTAGACCATTCAGGGCACCTCATTTCCATTTCTCCCAGCATGGCCCTTACATGGATTTTGAGTTTGGCTATACACTCATGGACCTCTTGGTGTTCCAGCCACCAACATTTTTGGACATCACATTTTTTGGCACTAGAAGGAGGACCTCCCATTCCTTCTTCATGTAAAGGGTAGTCCCATGTGCTTTCTATACCTTTGTCACTAGCAACAAGCTAGTGTAAGCATAACACCCTTGTGGACCTACCATGGTAGTAGTTGGATCATAGGCCAATATAGGAGTTATCTACATTCTGGTTGGTGTAGATTGATCCCAGCTAACAATTCCCCTAGAACCCCATAGGACAAAAAGCCAAAACTATCCACTTCATCAAGCTCTGAGTGTTCTGTAGAGCATGATAACCCTATGAGTATAAAAATCCCTTAGAGCATGACAAGCATAATGCTAGAAATAACCATTTTTTTAGTGTTTCTAAACTTAGCCATTTTTGGCTTGTTTCCTTTACAGTTTTCATACTTAGCCATTTTCTCTCAAATTTCTGCACTTAAACATTTTTTGCAAGTATTTCTTTTTCTTACACCTTCTTAAGAAATGAAAATGAATCCTGTTAAGACCTTACTACCACCTTGATCTTGGAGGTGGCTCACCCCATTCAGCACATGGTAAACATCAAGTAACCATCTAGCTTGGTGTGCCCACAATGGCAGTCTCTTAGACTACAACACCAATCACCTAAACACACAGCACTTGATGATGAATGATACAACATTTTGTGTGCAAAGATTCAAGTGAGCCTACCATTAGACTACTAGGAAATGGAAGAAAAGCATAGTTTCAAAATTATCCACCAAAACAGAACAGAGTTCCTTCCCACCCTTGGCATGGTTATACCACTCACTGAAACTTTCAAATGGAATTTGGATCAACATGTCAAGATGAGTGGGTCAAAAGAGTAGGACTCAGCATCCAACTATGATGAACCCCTACAAGATGGATGGGAGGAGTTTGAATCTCATTCTAATGATGGCATCCTGCTCTATGTCTTAGCCCTAGAGACTGCCTCTGTATTCCTGCCACACTAGTCATAGTCTTCTACCTTCTTTGAGGTAGCTATGATGCTTTCACAACCTAAAACTTCACCAATGGTAGCTAGCCACCAAGTCCTGTCTACATAATATAATTTAGGACCTTCTACTCCTTTTCCTTTTTTCATTTTCTCATAGTTTGTTTAGCCTTTGTAGCTAGCATTTATGACACCAACACTGCCATATGTGCACACCATGCTCATATTGTAGCCACAAACGAGTCACATTTCCATTACCCTAGCCATATCAATCCCACCACTAACAATAGCTCCAACCTCAACTACATGGTGGGCAACAACACCTTTACCCACTATTTAATTTTCTCATGTTTCATAGTATATGCAGTAGCAAACATACCAAGCATCACATGTGGTGGGATAGCCCACAATCGAGCTATGGGTAGGTCCAATGGCATAGTTCATGAAACCCTCTGCAACATCCTTGAGTTTGGACCAAGCATTCTAGCTTATCCAAACTCTCACAGACGATGTCAAGAGGCTTAAATCAGCCAACTCGAAGATGGTCCACATAATGGACTTCTATCAGGACAATCCCATTAGCCCTGCAATCCCTTCACTGACATTGCCTCCTAGGGTCCAACTTCCCCAGTTCACAAACTAAAATGATGAGGGTGACCCAAATGCCCACTTAGTCACTTTTTGTTCTGAGTGCTTACTACTGCAAGCATAGCCACATGTGATTATCTGTGTCTTTGCCATGTATCTGACTGGCAAAGCTATAGATTGGTATCACGTGCTTCATCGAGCATCCATTTCAACTCTGGAGGAGTTGCTAAGCCAATTCTAACTTTCTTCAAGTACAACTTGAAGCCATAAGCGACACTAGACTAGCTCATGAACATTAAGCAAGAAGTGTTGGAACCAGTGCAAAAATTCATACAATGATGGAGCACCTCCCTAAATGAGATTTGTGAGCCAATTGCTGAAACCCACCTACTAGCCATTTTTAAAGGCACAGTGAATGATTTTATTAAATCAAAGCTATACTATTTAGCCTTGTGTTCCCTTAGCCAAGCTTTTACTCAAACAAAGAGCATACAGAACACAACGGAGGCCAGCAATGACCCGGCTTACATAGCCTACAAGAATGTGCATGCAAAAAGAGACAAGGAAAAGAGGAAGGCCATGAAAACCACCATGGTGGCTATGGCTAATGAAGCTAAGCCCAACAACAACAAGCAAGTAGCTAAGGCACCTAAGGCCCTATCCAATAGCAACAAAACATCAAGCTTTGACAATGCGGGAACCAACTCGCGTGCATCATCAATGGTCACGGGGCAAGCTCCCCCAAGGCCAAGCTTTGAGTGTAAGAATAACTCAAAATACATCCCTTTTCCAATCAAGCCATTAGAGCTTTTGGATCAATTGCTTAGTGCTGGGCACATTCAACACAAGCAAATTTCAGTGGATGCTTGCAAATTCCATGAGAGGTACTGCAAGGTCCTCCAAAACCCCTTTGTGGCTATGTCCAATGAGCCTTCAGTACCTAAAAATTTTAGACTACACTAGATCTACAACTACCATAAGTTGCATGGCCATGACATAGATTACTACCTAGCGTTGAAGTATGATATTCAATGCATGATCGATTAGGGCAAGTTGGTCCTTGATGAAGGTAATCTTGTTCAGTCGGAGAACCAGTCCATGAAATCCTATAAGGACCCATTAAACAATAGTTGTGTAGGATATATCATTAATTCTATCAGCATTAATGATGGTGTAGAGCCAACACATGAACCATTTGTGGTCCATGTGCCCTTCAATGATGTTGAAACTTCAACATCAACTAGGTCACAGGCCATCCTTTTCATCAAGGCACCACTGTGGGTGCTCATGATACCCTTTTTGGCATTGCATAGTGTTGTAACAACAACACAAAAACCTTTTGTCATAAGGGCACTAAAACATGCAGATCCCCCATCTACTTGGGTCCAGTGATGGGGACTACATCATGACCTACTTGCTCGAAGAGATGTGATGAGCATCTAGTTGACAAGATGGCTAGGGAACGCACTGAGCTAGGTCCCCCTAAGCCTACCCCTTATCAGATATTCCCATGGCCTCATCTTCTAAGGCCACCAACATAGACAAGAACATGCAAAAAGTAACCACCAAGGCTCAAAGGCCCACTGCCCAACCAAAAACCAAGTCTCCTCCTCAAGAAATCTATCTCTTAGGGTGCATCAAGGAGATAAAGACCACCAAACAAGCTGATAGTGAAAAATATTTTCTAGATGCACTCGCACAAGTCAAGCAAGCTCTAAAACAAAAGAATACAACTTTGAGCTTGTACGATCTAATTATGACCTTCCCCGTGCATCGTGAGGCTTTGCTTCACATGTTGGCATCCATTTCTATTAAGGAAGACATGCCAGTAGAGGAAAAGGCTATTCACATTGTAATGCTCTTGCCTAAAACCAAAGAACCAAGGTCAACACTCTTAACCTTTAACAATGAATTAATAAAAGCTAACCTTGAGAAGGGTCAAGTAACCACTACATCCATGTTCATAAAAATTCACGTGGGTTAGTAAAAAATTTGCAAGATGCACGTAGATGATGGGGAAGCAACTAACATTATCCCGTTCCCCATCATCGATAAGCTTGGCCTGGTGGATCAAATTAGGCCAACAATGACCTATTTAAAATCCTTCAATGAACCATGCATGGTTGTCAAGGAGATAGTCACGATTGATTTTGTGGCAAGGGAGAAATTCCCCACTAACACAAAGTTCATCATGGTTGAAGAAATTCCCAAATTCAACATAATCTTAGGGAGATCCTGGTTAGCCTAGCTATAGGCTGTTTCTTCACCAATCCACCAAGAGATCCACTTATCTTACAAGGATGGAAAAGTGGTGAACTTTGGTGACAACATAGCCCCTCGGACCATCAATAATGTAGATAATAAGCAAGGGTTAAAGGTAGAAATATCTGAAGATAAACCACCTATTTGCAATGAAAGTCGATGTTGTTTAGCTGATGAACCAAGCAAAAATGAGTGACCCTCATGAGGAAGCTCTATGGGTAGAATTGCCCTTTTTGGTGTAGATGATGACCTATAAGAGTACCATCTAGTGCCCACCAAGCCTTACACACCACTTAATTTGCATCGGGTTAGGAAACATCTGCGCGATTAGGGCATGTCCCTATTTTTTTTTGCTAGCCCAACCTACCTCTAGCCCCTTTGCTTGTATAGTTTCAAGTTGCATTATGTTTGCTTCTTGCATTTAGTTATGATTTTGTTTAGCTTTCTACAAAAAATAAAAAAACAAAACAACAAAAAAAAACAAAAAAAAAAAGGATCTTGAAATGGCCTTAAACTACAACATGGCGTAAAATGGCCTTAAACTAGCAATGGCCTAAAATAGCCTTAAACTATTACATCACCTGCCAAGGCCTAAAATTGGAAACCAACTTTCTTTTGCGCGATAGCCCGAAATAACCTTAAACTACCATATAGCCCAAAATGGCCTTAAAATAACAATGGCTTGAAATGGCCTTAAACTAGCCTACAGCCCAAAATGGCCTTAAACTATTACTGAAATGGCTTTAAACTAGCAATGGATTGAAATGGCCTTAAATTATTGCATGGCCCACGAAGGCCTAAAATTGGCAACCAACTTCCTTCTATGTAATGTCTCAAAATAGCCTTAAACTAGTGATGGTATGAAATGGCCTTAAACTAGCATGGGTCCCACAAGGGGCCTAATTACATCAACAAAAATCCAAAGTGAGATCAATTGAATGAAAAGTTTAAACAATACCGCCAGAGATAAATAAATATCGTGCTTTTCATTAAATCATAAATAAAATGCTTAGTCAAAGATTACATCCACATTAAAAGATATAAAACTACCCAACAACAGGGCTATATCTCGAACATTTTAATTTGCATCATGATGAGAATCTAAGGCTCTTCCCCTCCATCTTTATCCACTACTCTACTGGGTCCTGCACTCTCACCTAGAGCCTACACAAAAACAAATGATAAACCATTCAGTAAAGGGGATAACATGCAAAATTTTTATGAAATAGCTAGCAATAAAATAAGTTAAACTAACCTAATATGGGCCCACATCCATATCTAGGGGCATCCTATTGAGCCTAGCCTCTAGGTGTTAGAGCATCTTCTCCTCTGACATGTGTGTCCAATCCTCCTCTCCCAAATCAATGCTTGTGAGGGTCTTCCCTTTCTCCATGGATATCCATATGGGTGACCCTAGAGAAAATGTGGCAAATGTGACCTCTCTAAAAAGAATAATGATCTCCCTCTCTGGGGACTCACTAACCACCAGATCATTTGTGAAAATTTGGTAAGCCTTCATCTCACTAATGGTGTCAAGGAATATTTCATGACATTGGCATTCCATAGACTCATCCTAGTACTTCTTACGATAGGCTATGCATTCCATCTTGTAATGATACTTGTGGTTTTTCCAATTCTATCCCCATTCATATACTTTGGCATTGTAATCCTTCCAATTTTGATTCTTTCAATCCAAAAGGTCCATCTGCAAGAGTTGTTCAATGGCCTCACAAGTAGCCTCATGCTTGCCTTGGACAGCTGATCAGTACCTAGCCTAGTCAATCACAGCCATACACTAGCTATTGTTTGATTTTTTGTGAGCTACCAAGAAGTTGTACCATGACTAAAAATCTTCTAGTTGGTCTATCTAGTTCACCTTCTATTCCCAAAGCTCTTGCACTTGTTTCTAGAGCTCCTCATTCACACACTTGAACTCCCACAATGATCGTGTGAAGTGTAGTGTGAATTTGCTTGCCTCATCGTATATACGATGAGGCACCTGTTCCACCTCAGGAGGGAACTATAGTACAACATAAACTTGGAATACTCTCCTCAATTCCATTTAATTCATGAGCCTATTATACCAAGGGGTTAAACACTAATCATAATACAAAGCAAAAAAGCCAAAAAAAAGAGATAAACATACCTCTCTCAAGATCTATCGGTTTCAAGTGGTTGATCATGTCATTCACTATGCCTTGCATGAATGTAAAATTATCTAGAGTTTCTACCCATGGTCATTAGTGGAAAGTGGATGTAGATTCGAGACACTTAGCAGAAGCATCACTTACTATAATATAAAGCATTTTAGGATCATACAGACAAAACGCAAAAATATAAAAAAAAAATAAGAGAGAGGAAGAGGAAAATCATAATGAAGATGGTGGTGCAAAGATCCTACCTAGCAAACCCTCAAGGGTGAAAGTGAGGGGATCACCCATCTGCACACCTTCAAACAAGTGATCAAACTCACTATCCTCAAATTGTAGCCCCTCTTTGAGTTGCCTTAAAACTTTGACAGCATCCTTGTTTGCCATGTGTCCCTTGAGTTGAGGGACATCATCCTCTCAAGGCTTCTCTTCTACTATAGGGGCCCTCTTGCTTGCATTGCACAAATCTAAATTAGAATATTCAATACAAAAAAATAAGAAAAATAAATAAATAATGCATTTTACTGGCTAACTCTGATCATGCATCCTGAAGTCTGAAGCATAGTTTCTTACCTCTCCCCCAACTTTGCGTGCCAGCTCCTCTGTAGGGTAGGGCTTCTTGATTTCCATTGTTAACCTCACTATTTTAGAAATGAGTCATGCCCCCCTTGATACATTACCTATGTTTCTAGGAGGAGTAGCACTGTCATGCATATGGTAGGATGACCCTGCATGGTCCTTAATGGTCACTGAAAATGACTCACCAATAGCCTCTAGGGGGTCCTATGATCATGCCTTGAGGTTTCCATGTAATTTGATAATTTTAGCTTGTAGGTCATTGAAAAGGTCTTTGGCCCAATTATATTGTGTCCCTTCCTCTATTATGTCTCTCATTACCCAAGCCTACTCCACTCTAAGGACCTTTCCTTGAGAAAGTAGCTTAGAAAATGCACAAGCTCGAAAGCTGGGATAGAGGTGTTGGGCCACCAACAATTTCACTTGCTTTATGGGTATACCCTTGCAATTTTTCTCAGTGCATATTCATTCTTCAATGTCCCCTCTATGGTTTAGCTCCTTATTAGTATTCTCACCTACCGATAGATCTTTAGAGGGGATGCCAAAGAGATTCAAAGATCATCCATGATCTCAAAGGCCACTCACACATTGTTAACTTGTGTGCAGAAACGATTAGCACTCTTGATGAAAGAGTCGACTAGGGCAATCATCTTCACTATAAGGATGTTTGGGTTCATGGCCAAGAAAAGGTTCATGAGCCTAGCCCACTAAATATTTTGGTTTACCCTTGCTAGAGCCTCATGGCACAACCAACGCTATGAACTGTCAACCTCATCATACTTGAAGAGGAGGTTTTCCTTAGTGTGCCTAAGACAACTACTATGACCTCCCTAGACTTAGCTATAGCTGCAATAAACATAAGTAGAATTAGCAACATGATGAAAATATAAAATTAAAAGTGCATGAAAGAAAATGGGTGATACAACTTACATGGCTCAAACACTATGCAAAATGGTGGTAGTGGGTACGAAACCTCCTCTACACTTGGTATCCTGAATGCCCACTCAACATCCAACCAACCGAGATCCCGACACTTCACATAGGATTTGGAATACCTACTAGGGTAATTTTCCATATCTACTCCAATTTTTCCTATAACTCTAGCACACATGTTCTCAATGGATGAGAACTCCTATAGGGTTGTTTGGACCAGGGCTAATATCCCCTTTCCATTGTGGAGGCCATTTGCATCAACAAAAAATCTAGCAATAGGAAAAAAAAGCAATGAGCATCTTAAGTCATGAGACAATAGGTAGTGTCAAAAAAATCACAATAGGACTCACCTTCCAATATAGTAAACCATCCCAAGTTGATTCTAGAAGGTTGTGTGCACATGATGGGTAAGGAATACAATGTCGTATTTATGGTAGCACTAGAACTTAGGCATCTCCTAGATCCAAGATAAGAGCCTAAGGCCTTTTGGTCATTGGCTCAAGCTCCCTACCCATTCACAATTAGTAGGTTCATCTGACATGAATTTCAAGATGCCTCAATTTACCCTAGGCAATAATGTCTCAACTATGATGCCTGCTGCTTTGGTTGACAAGTGTGATCATATGATTAGACTGAAGTGGTGGAGTAGGAATTCTAAAAATTCCTGTGCACCCTCCCAATACTAGAGTGTCTAGTATCCTATGCACACATGTGGTGCAAAAACATTTGGTATGCAATCACTTATAAAACACAAGATCCCCACTAGTTCAACTACGATGAGAGTAGGTTTTAGCAAGCCATAGTAATGAATGCATTAGTATTACAAAAAGGTAATAAAAAAAACCAAAAAGTAATAGACAAATGATGCATAAAATAATATAAAAGAAAAATAAAATTTATCATGTGCAACATAACTAACTTTGTCCCAAGCCCCATGGGAAAGGACATTGGCACCACCATCTAACATGCCTGGTTCCCAAGTAGGGCACAACACCAACACTTACACTTTTTCTAATGTCATAATATTAAACAAAATATCAAAAAGTTTCTAACTATTGGTCATGCTCACTACTAAGCATGATAGTTGGAAACTCAAAAATTTTCTAACTATTGGTCACACTCCCCATAGAGTGTGACACTTTTCAACCAAAATTTTTTGTAAGTGTTTGCCATGCTCCCAAGGAGTGTGACAACTATTGAAAAACTAGAAAAAATTTTAAAAAAAATTTCTATGTGTCAATCATGTTACCAGGGAGCATGACAACTACAAAATTACTAACAACAAAGGTGCAAAAAAAAATTCCAAGTGTTGGTCATGCTGCCAAGGAGCATGGAAACTGCAAAACATGCAGAATTTTCTAAGTGAAGAACATGGAAACACCAATATTTTACTACTTGTCATGCTTTCAGGGATGCCTAGAGCTTAACAGACATGACCCCTAACCACCTTGGTTAAGTCTTATCCCATGCTGTAGGACACCAAAAAACCTCATCCCATGTTGTGGCATAGGATTCTTGTGAAACCCCTATCCTATCCTGTGGCATGAGACATCGTAGAAAACCTTGTCCCATCCCGTAGCATAGGAAATGTAGTAAATGCTTGTTCCACAACCTGGGATGTAGAGTGCCCAAACTCTCAAGATGTACTATGCTTGCGGTACATGTAAAACCCCCATTCTATCCTGTGACACAAAATGTTATAGAAAATCTTGTCCCATCCCATGGCATTGGATGTGCAGAAACCTTTGCCAAAACCCTTGCTTAGCATTGTAGTACAAGATGCCCACAAATTCTTGACACCAAAACAAAAAATGGGGCAAAAGAAAGAGAAGAGATACATTGTTCACACTCCATCCCTGGTAGTAGCAAGGTGGACATGGCAACGATGGTGGTAGCAGTCCCTGCCCACAGCAGGCCACCTTCTGGACACCCAAATTCCAAAAGGCCCAAAAATGCATAGGAATTAGGAAGGAATAAAAATCATGAGTGGAGGATGATGACCTACCTGGTAAATGGTGTCTCTCAGCATTCCTCAACATGTGCCCTGGGAAGACGCCACAGGGGATGCTCACCTTCATCAACGTTGGTGAGGCTAGGGTGTCTACATTTTCTCCTACATGTCATCTTCAATTGCGATGCTCTATCTTGCATGTTGTCATGCTCTAACTTTCCTCTCTAGTTGCTATGCTCAACCTTGCCTACACTACACTCATATGAATATTGGCTCTAACAGTGAAAATGATAGGTTTACCATGGATGAAACCTCTATTTATACCCTTCAAGATCAAATTACACGTCACCATCCTGGGACATTCGGTGTCCCACATGTAATATGGGATTCTCCATGTCTCGCATGTCACACAAAACATCCTATGTCCTACGTAGTGTAACACCTAGAGTTAGAAAAATTTTCTAACTTTTTTAGCTTTCTACACTTAAAAATTATTTTACATTTTTTTAGCTTGCTCGATAAATGTTCAACTTAGTCCCACGTTGCAAACCTTTCAATATTTGCTTAGACTTACACCCCATGCATAGTCTATGGTCTGCTATGATCTTAAACTAGAAATTTTATGGCCAATCAAGCCTATAGAAAAGAACAAAAAAATAATATATATATACACACACACACACACAAATCATTTTACATATTTCATAGTTAATTAGGTTTTCATATCATTGTCTTCCTTATTCTATGCATTTTTCTTTATAAAAATAGGTACCACTTGACATTTTTTTGGTTATTTTGTAGGATCTCTTTAAAAATGAATGCATACAAGAGTCTTTATTCATCTTTAGTCTTGACTGGACCTTATGGTAAACTCATGAGATGCATAAACACAAAACTTTTGGACTTTGAACTGCTAACCTATGATACTAACATAGCATCCCTAGAGACATTTCTAGATTGGCTAGAACATCTAGTTCAATCTCTAGACTTAGAAGCAAGTGATGTGACTAAGGATCCCCTCATAGAAGTCCTTGTGACAATATGCAAAGATGAGGCGAAAACATTGAAATTTAGTTCCTTGTTAGAGCCTCAAATCCAACAAAGCATATCTAAAGTCCTTAGTGACAATGTCAGGGTATTTGCATGCTCCTATGAGGACATGCCAAGCTTAGACAACTGTATGATATAACACAACATCATCCTAGATCCTCATGTTAAGCCAATTAAGCAAAAAGCTCAAAAAGTCAAGCTTGAGGTCACATTGGCCATTCGTGATGAAATGACTAAATAAAGCTGGTTTCATCCAAGTAGTTGACTATGCCAACTAGGTCTCAAACATTGTAGTTGTTCCCAAGAAAAATAGAAGTATAAGAATTTGCATAAACTTTCAGGACCTAAACAAGAAAACCATTAAAGATGATTTCTCATTACCTAGTATTGACCAACTCATTGATACTACAGCTGGTCATGCCTTGTTTTCATTCATGGACGAGTTCTCGAGGTACAACCAAATTCGCATCAACCCAAAGCACTACTTAGCACTACTTTAATGACCCCCTAGGGTACATTTTTTTATACAATGATGTCCTTTGGGCTAAAGAACGCAAGACCAGCATTTTAATGTGCAATGACATACATCTTTAGCGACTATTTATTAGACTTGCTTAATGATTATGTTGACGACATAGTAGTTATGTCCAAAGTTGCTCATGACCACACAAATGACTTGGACCATGTCCTCAAACATTGCCTTAGACATGAACTTAGGCTTAATCCCAAAAAGCATGTATTTGGCATCAAAACTAGTTGCATGTTAGGCTTTGTGGTATTAGAAGCAAGAATATGCATAGACCCTAACAAGGTTAAGGCTATCACCAACTTAGCACCACCAAAAAACCTTAAGGAGTTATGTGGGTTACAAGGTAGGCTATAATTCATATGTATGTTTATCACAAGGTTGACTGATAGGTTGTAGCCAATGCAATATCTACTGAAAAAGGGGATCAAATTTGAGTGGATAGCTCAATGCCAAGAGGCATTTGACAACCTAAAAAAGGAGTTGGCTCAACTTCCAATAGTTTACCCTCCATAAGGAGATAAACCTTTCTACATTTACCTTGCAACCTCAGACATGTCCATTACTTCTCTGCTTTGCCAAAAGTGAGATGATGGCTCCGAGGTTCCTGTTTACTACCTAAGCCATGTGCTAGTAGCACACAAGGTGAAATATAATGATGTGAAGAAGAACTATCTTGCATTATTCTTTGCACTTAAAAAGTGGAGACACTATCTTTTTCACAGCCAAGTCAATGTCATCTACAAGAGCAACATACTTATGGCTATTACAACAAACATATATGAAAGTAGTAGAATAGAAAGGTGGAAGGTAATAATCGTGGAGTTTGACCTACACTACATAGCGTAGGAATCTACAAAAGGTCTAGCAACAGCTGCACAACTTATAGCTTCACCCATAGACAATCAGGCAATTATAGATCCAGAATTCTCGAATCAGCATGTTAATAGTAAAAGCCAAGTACCTACAAATTTTGAGGCTATCTTACACTTTGATGGTGCTTCAACCACACAAAGTGGTAGTGCTACTACCATTATCATGTTCCCCTTCAAGGAGATCCAATCCTTCACATACCACTTTTCATTTCCTTGTACAAACAACATGGTGAAGTACGAAGGTCTCCTTAGAGGAATCTTAGTAGATCAAGAGTTAGGAATCCATGACATAACAATTCAAGGGAATTCGTAGCTAGTTATTAACCAAGTCACAGAGGTTTATGCTTGTAAGGCACAACATCTACAACCTTACTGTGATTTGGAAAAGCACTTACTTAAACAATTTGCAACCATAGATGTTCAACATATACCCCATAATGAAAATGCCATAGTTGATGCACTAGCTACTTTAGCCTTAAGCATAGCACCAAACATGTTCTCTACTTTGCCTACTTCAATAGCAGATTGCATTGAACCTATAACTGACACAACAAGCATTGCATCCATAAGTATAGCTCATGCCCAAGAGTGATATGATGATATTAATTCATACCTCCAACAAGGAGATCCCTCACAAAATCTAACATCTACCCAAAAGGATGCAATACGAAAATGATCATGGCAGTATGTCCTTGTAGGTGATAATACCTTATGTTGTAAATCCTATGACCAAATATTTTTAACTTGCAATAGCAATAGTGAAGCATAAAAGATTGTCAACCAAGTCCATGAAGGACTATGTGGGGGTCATATAGCTCCTAGGGAAATGGTAGCAAAAATCAAAAATCTAGGTTATTATTGGCCTTACATGGAGCACGATTACATCTCCAAGGTCAAGACATGTAATGTGTATCAATGACATGGGAACCTAATGCATGTGCCACCCACTAAACTTCATACCACATATATCACATGGCCATTCCAACGTTGGGGGTTGGACATCACAAGGCCTATAATGCCTAAGTCTTCCACAAGAGATAGCTTTATCATTACCAAAATTTAATATTTCACAAAGTGGTTTGAAGCCATTCCCCTTAGGAAGACCACATCGCAGCAAGTTTTCAAATTCATTCTTGATAACATAGGGACCCGATTTGGTCTCCCCATGACTATATTCACAAACAATGGGCCACAATTTAGTAATGCAAAACCAAAAGCCTTATGTGAAAACCTTAGCATCAAACACTCCTTCTCATCACCATACTACCCATAGGTGAATAGTCAAGTGGAGGCTACAAACAAGGTCATTATAAACCTTTTGAAGATGATGCTTAATAATAGCAAGCAATGATGGCATGAACAACTAGTCTATGCACTATGGGCCTACCACACGACATGTAGAACCATGATAGGTAAAATGTCATATAGTCTTGTGTATGGATCTAAAGCAATGTTGCCTCTTGAATTGCAGGTCCAATCACTCCGCATGATCTTCTTGAGCTTCATTGATGAGTTTCAGAATAATGAGTTGAGAACCATCGACCTCAACTCTATAGAGGAGTAGTGCATGCAAACACTTGATCGTATCAAGTGGTACCAAGAGAAGCAATAGCAAAAGCACCATCACAATCAGCATCAACACCTAATTAAGAAAGGGGGCTTGGTCCTCAAGGTCATCTGCGAGCCCAAAGATAAATTCTCAATCAACCAGGAAGGGCCTTTCTTGGTCACTAAGGCATATGACAATGGAGCCTTCAATCTTGCTGATCTAGATGGTAATGAATTTGCCAATCCTATTAACCACTCATACCTAAAGTCATACTACACATAATATGTAGTATGGCACCAATGATAGGAGCAAGATAAGTAGACATCTTCTATGATGTTAAATTGGCACAGACATTTGCTATGACATTAAACTGGCATAGATGTCTGCTATGATATTAAATTGACACAGAACTTCCTTGGGCTATGACATTAAACTGGCATCCATAGCATGGTCCGCTATGACCTTAAATTGGCCATCCACTATCTGCTACAATGTTAAACTAGCATAGTGGTCTACTAGGACTCAAACTAGCACATCATGACCTATCCAAACCTTAAACTAGGATCACAGTCTACTAGGACTTTAAACTAGCACAACATGTAGTCTACCAAGATGTAAAATTGGGTTTGCAGTTCAACACCTACAGTTTAACACACATAGTTCTGTAAACAAGCAAGTGACAATGCTTCCAATCCTCTATCACCTACCCACACTTCTCAAGCAAGATGGGGTTGGATTTTGTAGTTCTAGAATGAAGTTCACGTTATCAAGGAAAAACCCTCTAGGACATTTGCAATGTCATCATCCCCAACATCTTGTTGATCTTTTGGAGATGTCATTTGGCATCTTACTAAACTTTTGAAGCTACCATTACCACAGCCAACCATTCTAGTTGTAGTTCTCACTGTTAGCAAGACTTGTTGGAGTCCCAATAGTACTGTGGCCCCGCCACAACATTTCCATCCTTTGACCCTCACCATCACCTGAGCTTGGAAGAATGTATAGTAGTGCGATTCTCTACCATGTTGCTGGGTTTCCTTGCTCCTATCTTTGGTGAGAACTTTTGAGCACTTGCATCACCATCACCTCTAGCCACTTGAGTGCTCACTTCTAGTGTGGCTATTGGAGCTTGCCAGCCTACCACCGCTAACACCTACACTAGCCTTCCTGCTTTGGACATTGCATGCAGCTGATGTAGCACTTGAAACCCTCATAATGCCCTTGGAAAATAGGACTTTTTACTCATCTCATGTGGTGGTTATTTTTCTTAATTTCTCTATGTTGCGTTTGTAGGATGAAGCCTTGGTGGCATCGTTTAAGGGTGCATTTCATCATGGTGGTAAGGTACCATATTGTACTGATGTATCTGCTTTGGCTTGCCTAGCTACTTAAGAGTGCATGTCCCTATGATCCCCTTAGCTAAACTATCCTCTACTTCTTGATCTTGCTATCTCCCACATCCCTTGCAAGCTTTTCCAATGCACATGCAACCTTTCCTGCAGTTAGCTACTGAACAGATGATAGATGTAACGGAACTCATCCCATGGGGAGCCTTTGTGAGCTAGTCAAAGCTCCAAACAGATGTAACACAACTCATCCTAGGGAGGAAACACCTATCCTACAAATGCGATATAGTTGCCTCTAAGCAAATGTTGGTGCACAGTTCACTTCAGAACACAAAAGGAAGCAAAAGTGAAAAAAAAAAGTGAAAAAAAGCAAAAAAAAAAAGAAGAAAAATATATAAAAAGAAGGAAGAAGAAAAAGAAGAAAAGAAAATGGAACAAGCCAAGTGACCAAGTCAAATGGCATAGTTTCCATCTTACAACTGGTCCAGCCTAGATTAACCATCTTACAAGCACTCTAACAAGAGGTCAAAATCTAAAGGGTAGGCCACCTCCGCATGCTCACTCCCTTACAAGCACTTTGATGAGGGAACATACTATGGTGATAATCCATCATGACATTGCATCCCATAGTTTTCTTCTCCATCCAGTGTCCCTTGGCCCATCTCTCTAAATTATTCCTCTACCACACCTCATTCTCTTAGCAATCTCAAGCATAGTGAAGTGTTGTCCAAGTGGGCACTAACAAATGGTGTTAGTGTCATGTTCATTTAGGTATTTTTTATTCTTTGTTGACGTCTCTTAGGTCAATCCTCCAAACATCAACAAAGAGGGACCAATGAAATACCACCAATTTCAGGCTCCTGCAGTTCAATGGCAGATTTTTCTGTGTCAAAACTTGGGAAAAATATTTCTAAGTCTAGTGTCACACTATGCAGTGTAGATAGCGTAGAACACTTGAAGTCTTGATTTTTACAAAAATTTTCTAAGTTTTCCTACTCCACTCCTCAACATAAATAGCATAGCACATAGTTCCATGGCCAGTCTGCACAAATATCAAGCTAGAAGCAGTCAAGGTTCACTTGGGATGAACCAAACAATTCAGTAAATTTTCTATCTTCCAGATTGTTAAGCTCACTATGCTCTCCAACTTGCCTAGCTTGACACATGTCCTAGTTGCTAGTCCACCCAAGTACTAGGCTAGAGTTTTTTAAAAGTGCTTAGGATGGAAGAAACAATTTGGTAAATTGTCTATCTTGCAAGCTGTCATGCTCTGCTATGCTGCACAATGTAGAAATCTTGACATAGGTTATAAGACAAAAATTTTTCTAAGTGTTGGAAAAGGATTTTTCAAGCTATCTAGACATGGAAGATGAATTTTATGATTTTTTAAATTCTAAGGCTACTTGCCCTGCTACACCCCAAAGTGTGGTCAGCATGCCATGGAGAAACATTACAAGTTTCATCAAAATTTGATGAAGTACTTGTGCTATGCTCTACTACACTATGCAGTGTAGATAGCATGACAAGTCAAATCTACAAAAAAATACTAAGTGTTCATGCTACAATCTACTACGTTGTGCAACATAGATAGCATGACACATGGAAAATGCCTCTGAAAGCCTCTAGAAGCTCCCAGAACTCAGCATCAACCTTCATTTTAGCCAACCACATCAATGAAGCCTCATCAACTAGGCCTTGTCAACATAGTGCTTAGATCCTATATATACCATGATATACTTTGGAATTTTTTACAAATTTCTCATAACACATGGGAAATTTTTGTAATTTTTGAGAGCCCAAAACCTTCGAAAGCTCATAACTGTCCAACCATTTGTCCAAATCACTCTATTTTCTGATCCTATGCTTACTAGAGGTAAGATCTTTATCATGGGGGTCACAAACCTCAAGGTTTCTAATGAAAAATTGATGAAATTTTTTGGAAATTTTCCTAACTTCCCCAAGGGTTGATAACCTTAATAATATATAAATATCAACTTTTTCATAAGTTAACCCTTCCAACAACCTTTAGGATGAATTATTCATAATAACACATAAAATAAATAATAATTGGGTTAATTAAACTAGCCATAATCACAACATAGCCAAGTGTAACAATCCTCAAGAGTTAAGGTATCCCAATTCTTTTAAGGTTACACAATAATTGTTAATCCATGGTCTTATTATGATTATAGATGGCACCCAAACAAAAATTTCTGTAGGAAGGAGAACCCTCACACCCATGGGAGAAATGATCCAAAGTTGGAAGGGGCTAGCAAGAACAAGGCCAAGAACTAATAGAGGTGACCCATGTAATGGGACCTCTTTGGGAGGAGCCCGAAGTGAAATCTATCAAACAGATTCTAGAGGAAGAACTGCCAACCAAACAATCATAAAGAGGAGAAGTGCCTAGACTTGCACCAAGGCTTGAGGTTACGTTGACTAATGCCTACCTAGACATCATTTGGTCCTAAGTTATTCAAAGATTAGTTCTTCAAGAGATCAACTTCAAGCCATTTTTGGAGAAAGCCCCAAAGGATGTTAAGACACAACTATAGACCTCTCCCATGTGGCCAACCATCACGTCTAGTGGAAAATGGTACATGGGAGAGACCTATCTCTTCTAGAGTAGTTGAAGCCCAAGGTCCATTGTCAAGATCAAGGACATTCAAGTGTCCTACTTAGTAGATGGCATTGCATAGGCACTTAGGTTACCTGACATAGGAACATAATAGGTTGAACTATCTATAGAAGGTGATCCTAAGGCCAAGAGGGAGTGGACCTAGCAATGTTATAGGGTGGATCGTAAGGAATATGGTGCACTCACACTGGCAAAGTGGATTTATTTCAAGATTGCAACCTATCACCTCAATCCAATGATGAGGGCAAAGATGACTACTTTCTTCACCTGAGCATGCACTGCTCTAAGTGGGAAGTTCCCTGTTAACCTTTCATAACTACTCTACTTAGAGATTGAAAAATGTTTCAAAGAAAATGAATGTGGAAGGAAGACCCTACCCTTTCCATGCCTCATTAGAAAACTTTGCAAAAAGACAAGCATTGTTCACTACTCTAACGGCACTCTCAGGCATGTTCCTTTGGCTTCATCGGTAGAAATCATGAAGGATAAAATGCTAATGACAATCCAAGAAGAGGAGTTTCTACCACCACCACCCACTCAGGAAACAACACCAGAGGCCTAGGCAACCATTGAACATTTGCAAAAAATTTAAGACTAGCTCTTGAGTGAACAAGAGCAACAAGCAGGAATGAGTGGGGTGGATCCATCTATGTATCGGTCAGCGATCAGTCACCTTAACGAGGTGGCCCAAATAGTTAGCCAGATGGAGAAAGGTGGTTTCATTTTCTATACCTAAAGAACATACCCACCTTCGAAGTCAAATCCCAACACTCGAGAGGTAATGGTGTCATTAGCAACACATCATCTATTCCCAGAAATCTCTAGGAATGCTACCACTTTCTTAGTGAGGTTGGAGGAAGGTGAAGAGGCAAGTATCTTGGTGATGTAGCATCATGGGTAGGAGACAATAGCAAAAGTGGTAGCTAATTGTGTAGCTAAAGCACTGAATTCACTCAAGACATGTATGCCAGATGTATCTACACTCTAAGATGTACAGACATCTATAGTCATGATCAACAAAAAGTTAGATACAACTCAACATGAAAAATTATTTGAATAACTAGTAGGAACTAGAAAATTGACTCCGGACATCTTTGATCTTCCAAAGAATATCACTACAATCTAGTCAGAGGTATTAAGTGCAAGGGGTAGATGTATTATGTTGGAGGAACAACTAGAAACAACCCAAGAGCAAAATCAATGCCTAGCCATGAAGGTTTCCAAACTTTGTGCCCAACTTGCAAAACAAGCAATCCTCAACCCAATAGTAACAAGAGATGAAGCTATCAAATAGCTTTAAGAATGATTTCAAAAAGCTAAGGAGGATGTAGTGATGACCATCTTTAAATAGTCTGTAGAAAAAGCTAAAGTGCATTCAATCAAAAAGGACTTGAATCAGATGCACCAAGAGAATGAAGCATTGACCATAAAAAATCTTGATGCTTAGAGAGATCAAATGCAAGAATTCATTCATCAATAGTAGAACAACTTGCTAGGGTAAATACTAAATTAAGAAAATTGGTCATGAAGAATTGCAATCTATCAATGGAGGAGGTACACACCTCACGAAAAATTTCTACCATCGAGATCACTTGTTGGAAGAAGGAAGCTCTCAAATTTGAGAAAGTGAAAAATCACTACAGGGACCAAGTCAGTTTGCAAAAAGAAGTGAATGAAAAACAAATCTAGATAGTAAAGGTAAAAATGAATGAAGTCCTCCAGCAACTCCAACAAGGAAGAGAGATGTGGTAGCCCTTCCTTGATGGGATTGATACCTATAACAAAGTAGAGATTTGCTTGATGGAGTTGTAAATTGAGGAGATGACAAAGTACATGGAGTTGGCTAATCTCTATTATGCAAACCTGGCAATGCTAACTACCAAAAAACTGTGGTCAGAGTTAGAAAAACAAGTGGCTAGCTAGTATCTACTATACGAGGCCAATTTCAAACACCACAAGGACACCAAGAAAAAGCTTGAGATTGCTAACACTGAACTCAAAGTTCTCAAAGGATGATTTAGAGATCAATGATCTATCACTGAGAACCTAGCCAAATGGATGAATGAGTACTAGGAGCTAAAGAACATAGTGAGAGTGTTCGACATTGAATGTAAATAGTTTTCTGCTTGGTTTGTTAATGCCAAGGAATTATTTCTAGCAATCTTGTGTCCTTGGGATGTGCCTATTCCAACCCACATTAGGAAATTTCCATCGATGATGCATGTTCCTAGAAGTAAGGAGGAGAAAGTGAAAGCACTGTTGGATGCATTTCACCTCCCACCTAAAGTCGTAGTAGCAAAAAGACAACTGTAGCCACCTCAACCACTGCCAGTGCATGAAGTTAGTGAAGGTCCCTTGGAGCCTCAAGAACCACCACTGCCTGGGACCATTTGATTTTCTCCAACAAGCTTCACACCATCAAGGAATGTGTTGTTTAATTTTTGAAGAGTTGAATCATGGTTTTAAATTTTTTATCCTAAACATATTTATTTTTTGTAATGTGTTAATTCATTCACTCCATTTTTTGTCAAGTTAGTCAGTTTGTTTTGTGTGAAGAAAAATTAGTCAATAATCCCATACCTTCTAAATTTTGTAATTGAACTCGAGGATGAGTTTTCATTTAGTTGTGGGGGTATGATGAGTTGTGTTGATGAGGCCTTATAGATGCAGCCTCATCAACTAGGCCTTATAGATGCAGCCTCATCAACTAGGCCTCATTGACGAGGCCTAGTCAATGCATCTTACCATGTGTTGATGAGCTCCCATTGATGTAGTGTTGGTTTTCTTGATTTTTGGTTATAAATATGTGCTTGCATTTGCATTTATGGTAGAAGTAAATTGTAGTTGTAGCAAAGCTCTTACATGTTTTTCATTTGAAAGCTAGAATTTTTCCTCTGAGTGCCCGCAACAGGAGTTATTGACTATATGGATCTTTATTCAAGCATTGTTGTACCTGAGCATGATAGTGTGTGTGGAAATAAAGATGAGCTTTTTAATAAACCCTATAGCACTTTGGATAGATTAGCTACTTTATTAATGCATTTACTACTTTTTAAGTATTTATTAAATGTTTTCAATTAGTTATTAAATATTTCCCAGTTATTACGTTAATGAGACAATTAAGCAAGATAGATTACACACATAAGTACAACCACTTCAAGCGTAACACATATTTGCTTGGTAATCCCAATAGCATTATTGCTTAGTATGCCTAGTAGCATAGTGCTTGCTCGCCCAATAGTAGATATGTGGGTTTAGGACATGTATGGAAAGTGGGAATAGATACTTATGTTGGGATTAGTTAAATTATTTGTTAATTCATTAATTTAGATTAGTTAATCAAATCATTTTTATCTACAATTCAAGCATCAAACTAAAGAACATAAAAATGATAAAAATAAAATGCCTCGGTTACAATTAACCATACCAATGAACATCACAAGTGTAATTGGGAAGACAACAATTGACCTTAAGGCTAGATTCACTTCCTAAAGGGCTAGTGCACTGGAAATAATAAAGTTCATAGAATTCAACTAGATTGTGCGTGAATGCTTTATGATTCATATGGCTGGGTGTAGGGGTACCTTGTCACTCATCACTTGGCAAGTTTACTATGAAGGATTATGTCTCTATTTATATTTTTTTCTTAACGAACTCGCCTCATTTAGCATGGATCCCAACATGAATGCTCTTCGTCCCTTTTTAACATTTTATAACATCTAGTCTTAACCTAATCTTCCCTTTTGGTTTTTCTCAAACAAAAAAGCACTTACAATACCTATGATTTAAAACTAACACTCTAAATATAGAGAAAAGATTGTTGCCTACCACTACTCTCCATACAAAATAAAGTTAATCACAAAGTAAGGAGACTATACGTTCATATTATCTTTGACAACAAGGAGACTGGTAAAGTTAAAGTCAAATGGCAGGACCATAGAGTGCATGAGACTACTTAGAAAATGGAGGATGAAGTACATGAACTTTATCCATTTCTTTTTCTATATTTCTAGAAGTGAATCTCCTTAAGTAGGAAAGTTATGTAGTGCTCCACATTTGTATATGTAATCTTAACACTCTATTAAATACTTAAACTTTTTTAAACCTCACATATATTTGTAGATGTACTAATGCTTCCAATTAATATTCAGACTTTTGATCAGGTGATTTATTTATAATTTCTTTCTAATTATTCATTTTAAGTTAGAAAATATTATACTTTTAATAATGAATGAGGATGACAAAGTTTAACATTATTTTACATAATACTATCATGTTAATGAAATGTGAATCCATCATTTATTTAGCATTTTATTGGAAGTTTAAATATATTAAATATTTAATTAATAAAAATATTTTAAAAATTCAAACCTATTAGATTAAGCTAAAATTTGGTGGACTAAAGTAATTTCATATATAAAGTATATATCTAAAATTAGTTTCTTCATTTAACTTCTAAATTTACAAATTTTAATGTTAAATGATTAAAAAAGTAACTTGTAGATCCATATTTTCTTTAGTTTAATTAAAATACTAATTTCTACCTAGGTAACTATGGCACATTTATGCTTATTTTGACTAGCTCGACATGGGTAAAATGATGGATGCATAAAAATTTTAATATCAAGGACATATTTTAGCTAAATTATAGAAATTTTAAAAAATATATTAAAGACAAAAGAAATGTTGGTCTTAGAAAGAATAGTCAGTATTTAAACCTAAATCTCAAAGTAAAGCTTTATTATATTCAAAGATCCATTGGATCTATTGGATAAATATTATATTTTCATAAAAAATAAAGATAGAATCTACAAATTGATCAAGCAAAAATGGACACAGCAAAAAATAAATCATACAAGTTTTATACTACCACATTATAATGTTGTGTCAAATGGGTAGTCACAACATAGAAAAGAAACAAATGTAAGTCATCTTTAAGGACTCTTCACTTGTACAACCTACATGTATACTCTTCCTAGGGGATTTGAATCTATATTTCACTTTCAATTCTAAGCTGATGCAAAATTAAATGAAGCTTGCTAATGGCACTTCAATACTTGATTGAAATAGTACCTTGAAACACCACAAAAATTTCCATATTATGGTCAATTTTCATCATGTAGCTTTTACCCCATGAGACCTAAGGCAAAACTTCATTGTAAATGTGAATATTTTAATCCATGAGGGGAAATCTCACATATTCCATACTTTTGGGGTTGAAAAAATGCCTCTTAAGTGGTCAAAGCCTTATTCCCCAAGTGGAAAAATTTACCTAGTATCTATATTTAGGCTTTGGGGGGGAGATCAAAATTGCCTTTTGGAATGCCAAAAAATGGCAATTTAATTGGTTTTATGGGGGGTATACATTTTTCTACATTGGAAATACTTGCAAGAGGGTAAATCTCACCTACCCCCAATGTGAGCCCCCAGCATCATGGACAATGCATGCACAACTTGGAAACCTTCCTCCCCTTAGTGTGAAAATTTTTCCCCAGCATGGAGGCTCCACCGCCACCATGTAACATACATGCCCCTAGCATGGAATCCACAAAAGCCATATTTCAACACTCCATGCACTCCAACACTAACTAGTCACTTTAGAAAGGATGGTAGTTACTATTTATAGTAAATATAATGGCCATGGGGGGAAGGCATTTACTATATATAGTAACCCCCAAAATTTGGGCACCCATCTCACTCATATGAGGTAGAAATTTATAAAAAAATTATAGCCAATTTACAACCATTTTTTAGCCAAATTGTAGCTAAATTAGAACCATTTTTTAGCACCATTAATGGCCTAAAACCTATAAAAACTAGCCTCAAACATCATTTACAAGTTTCACTCTTTTGGCACTTGAATACATTGAGCATACATACATTTTCCAAGAAAAACTTTCACACCCTGACACATTTGAGAGCACTTGAAAACCTTTGCATAAATGCTAATCCTTGGGTATTCCTAGCATGGAACCCTTGTTGCCTTATGACCCTATAATCCCCTTTAAGATTTTTGAGTTTTAAGACTCCATGTTGCACTCCTGGGATTTTCAACCCCTAGCATAGAGCACTTGGATAGCTTAGATTCTTCACAATTCTCAACTCTCAATAGTAACCAATGTTGCAAATATATAAGTAGCAGCAAAGGAGGTTCAACAACATTGGGAATGGTAGGACATTCAAAGTGTGGAGTGGAACACATTAGCTTCAATGGACACTGAAACCCCGCTCATGTGAACCCTCCTATTACCCTCTTAGGTACACTTTGTACATAATCTCTTAACTCTTCTTTATTTTGTTCTTTGTAAAATAACGTTTATGAAACACCAAAAAATTTTGTATGTTATAGTCAATTTTCATCATGTAGCTTTCACCCCATGAAACCCAAAAAAAAAAATTCATTATAAATGTGAAGATTGTAATCCATGAGAGGCAATCTCATATATTCCATACTTTCGAGCTAAAAAATGCCTCATAAGTGGTCAAAGATTCATGCCCCAAGTGAAAAAAGTCACCTAGTGTCTAGATTTGGGCTTGGGTGCGGGGGCTGTGTTAAAATTACTATTGGAATGTCAAAAATGATAATTTGATGGGATTAATGGAAGGTATACATTTTTCTACACTAGAAATACTTACAACAGAAAGAGCTCACCTATCCCTAATGTGGAAGGGTGGGGATTTTCACCTCAAATTGGAAAATTTCCCCCTCATTGTGGAGACTACATGCACAACATGGAAACCTTCCTCCCTCAATGTGAAAGTTCCTCACCAATGTGGAGGCTCCACCCCTAGCATGGGGATTGCATGTGCCTAGTGTGGAAGCCACAAAAGCTATATTTCAACACCACATGCACTCCAACATTAACCAACAACTTCAATAAGGATGGTATAAGGCTGGCCATGGAGGGAAGGCACTTACTATATTTTAACAACTTCAACAAGATTATATTCAAACACACCAAGAGTGTCTTGGTATCCAAATCTTGAAGTAGATCACATCGACTTCAATTGGCCTTGAACTCCTACATTAATGAACCCTCCTTTGCTCTCTCATGAGTATTTCTTGTACACATTTCTAGAACTTTTCCTTTATTATTTTAATAAAGTTTTAAAGTTTTATTTTTTATGTACCCTTTATATTTCTTTTTCTATTTTACATATCTTTAATTTTTTCATCATTATTTGCATCATTTGTTTTTCATTCTATAAGTCTATGTGTGATCTACCAGACTATCTAGGGCACCCTAAATCTCATTTTTTCAAATGTCCTAGGGATTTGAGTTTGAGGCTACTACACTAGGACTTTCAATTTTTTACTGATCAAATATTCCAATCACAACAATTTTCTTGGTGTTAGAAGAAGAGCCTCTACCTAATTTCTACATCCAAATTAGTTTTCCCTATTGCCAACATTGCCTTCTATTGCAAAAATCTACAATTTTTACATCTATACTTTTTAAACCTTCAAAACCTAATGTTGTGATCCATCCACCCTATAATCAAAGCCTAGCATGGAAGTTTCAAGTGTTTGGATGTTTAAGATTTTCATAGTGGTTACTATGAATTTCAAGGCCAATGTTGGCATTCCACCAAAACCTTCAAAAACTCAACACTACCCTGTCCCCCTTGTGACAAAAATTTCAATGTGGAAGTTGTAGGTGGTTGGATGTTGGCTTTTCATAACAACAGCTATGAATTTTTTAGCCCAAAGCCAACATCAATAATTTTCCTCACTTTTTATTTTTCATTGCTAATTTCCCCCCCACTTTTCCTTTTTTGCTACCAATTTTTTTTTAGTTTCAAAAGTGTATGGTGAAACCCTTTTAGAAATCATCAAACCTCTACAAGTCATCTTTTCCCCATCTTTCCTAGCTAAGAAAATTAGCAGACTACCAAAACCAATCTTAGTAAAAAAGCATGAATTTTTCACTTTGATTTTTAATGTTTCCCCCATAAACATTGGATTAGAAGGTGTGAGATTCCCATCATCTCAGTTCCTTATTTCCCCCTCTACCATACCCATCATAGAGGTAGTTAGGATGCCAACATGGGTAAGGCTTAGCACCAACATGGGTAAGGCTTAGCGCCAACATTTTGAGCTTTCTAATTTTGGTAAAGGGGTAAGCCTCCATTATCCCTCACTTACTAATCATAGAAAGTGCTCCATTTTTAGCTAATTAATAGAACTATATGGCTGTTATTTCTATTTGTAGGCTTGTTCTAATATTTTACAACCAAAATTTTGAAAAATTTAATGCTACTCTTTACCCCTTGTGACCAATACTATAGCATGGAAGTTGTAGGTGGTTGGATGTTAGCTTTTCATAGCAACTAATATGAATTTTCCTACCCAAATCCAACATTGATACCTTTTCCCCCCTTTTTTTCTTTTTTTTGCTAATTTTTTCTAGTTTCTAAAGTGGGTGGTACAAACCATCCAGAAATCATCAAACTTCTAGAAGTCAGCTTCCCCCCATCTCTCCTAGATGAGAGAATTAGCAACCTACTAAAACTAGTTTTAGTGAAAAAACATCAACTATCCACTTTGGTTTTCAAACTCTTTCCCCATCAATGTTGGATTAGAAGGTGTGAGATTTCCATCATCTAACCTCCCTTCTTTCCCCCCTACCATACCTAGCATAGAGGCAATTAGAAGGCCAACATGGGAAAGGCTTAACACCAACTTTCTCAACTTTTCATTTTTGGTAAAGGAGTAAAATCCCCTTACCCCACACTTAATTTTTATCTATTTTTGCATTCTTTTAAATTTTTTTGAATTCCATTCACTAGAATTTAGTTTTTTTTTTATCATTTATAGCCTATTTTAAGCCATTTTCAACACTATAGACATGTCTTTCCAATAGTCCACCAAGTTACCCCTCACCTTCACTAGCAAACGTCCTAGCCAACAAGCCATGAGGGCGTATGATCCCAAAGACCCTACTATCATTAAATGTAGGTAGTATTTGAGAGTCAAGGAGAAAATTCATGATTTTACAACCATAAATGAAGACTAATATAACTTCAAATATAGGTTACTATGTTGATTCCATGTTTGAAGGTAGAAGCCAAAAGGGAGTTTGAACTCATCCATTGTAATGGTAAGGTGTACATCCCTTCCCCCTATTACCAAATTCCTCTAACTGATATCTATGCTAGTATCTTAGCCCAATTTTTGAGATGGAGCAAGAAGTGGACAAACATAGCTCAAAGGAACAACAGGAAGAGGAGGATGAATTTAGGGTGGAATTTAAGCCTAAAAACATCCTAGGAGGATTGTTCCAACAGACATTCATCAAGGTCACAACACCTTCCTCTAATGATTTTTTTTTTCTCCATGGGCATGGTGTTGCCACCTTCCACTCCCTCCTACCCTACCACAACTGGTCCCACATAAATCATAGCCAATAATCAAATCCAAACAATGTCACAATCAATAGCCTATAACTTGTTGATGTTATTTACCACACATCCTTGGTCTATGCAACCTTCACTAATGGTTTTCACCATCACAAACTTGTTAACTACCTATGTGGGACTCACCATGGTACCCCAAGCAACTTAGGGATCTCACACCCCCTTTATCCCATTTGTGCCTCAAGTATCAACATAAACATCTTTTTCCTTGTTTGGCTTACACACTATGACCATGACAGAACCTCTTTCTTCCATCCTACAACCCATAGCAAGGTCATAGGCCTCACAATAGATTCCACAACCATATGTGTAAATCCTAAAACCAACAAGGCCATCACAGGGCTTAGATAAATCCTTCCATATGATCCAAGACTTGATGGAGGAGTTGAATAGGCTTAAAGCCTCTACTTCACAAACTATCAAAATTATGAACTTTTACCAAGATGATCCCATCAGTCCTATGGTCCCACCCTTGACAATTCCTCCTAGTGTTCCTATTCTCTATTTTAGCAAATACAACAAAGAAGGTGACCCTAATTCTCATCTTATAAGCTTTAGATTTGAGTGTTTGCTCTTACAGCCATGGCCTCATACCATCATGAGAATTTTCCCTAGGTCCTTGACTAGGAAAGCACTTGATTGGTACCATGCATTACCTAGAGGATACATATCCTCTATCCCATTGGATTTTGGTATAGGGGAACAATTCCCAATAACTGCCAATTTATTAGTGCTGGAGGAAACATTAGGATTCAATCTTATCATAGAAAGAACATGGTTGGTTTAATTACAGGCCATGTCCTTACCCATGCATCAATAAATTCATCTTCCTTATGAGGGATGTAAAATCATCATTCATGGTGATAGTGTGGTTTCCCTAGCTATTAACAACATGAGCATAGAGTAGGGGTCTAAAGTGGAGCTTCAAGAATAAGCTCCTAGTCACAAAGTCCATCAACCCAATAGAGAGAAACAACCCAACGATGACAACGATAAGTAAAGGGATGCATTATGGGATGAACTCCCTTTTAACATCATCAAGGAAGGTGATGGTGAATACAAACTTATTCAAAGATGACCTTACTCTTTCCATAATCTTTCAAAGATTAGGAAAAAATTTGCATAAGTGAAGTGCATGTTAACCTCTCCATGCCCTTATAACAAGATGCACCAATAGCCATGTAGCCTAATTTGTTATATCTTTTTACATACTTTGTTTTACTCTTTATGCATGTAGCCTAAGTTTCTACTTTCATTTGCATTTTTACTTGTTTTCTTTTATTCATGTTATGAACAAGGTAAAATATTTAAAAACTTTAGAACATAAAATTGTAGATATAAGCTTCTTTTCTTGTAACATGGTCCATTATGGCCTTAAACTAGCAAAGATAATCACACAACATGGCCCGCCATGGCCTCAAACTGGCAAAAACTTATCATGCAACATGGCTTTCCCTGATCTTAAATTCACAAAGATAATAGCACAACATAGCCCACTATGGTCTTAAACTAGCATCACAATTTGCTAAGACTTTAAACTAGCAACAAGGCCTACCATAGCCTAAAATTGGCAATGTAACTATAACAAAACATGGCTCACTATGGTCCTAAACTAGAAGAATCCATATAACCTATGCCCGCTATGGCCTAAAACTAGGAAATGCCTATTTTATTATATTTTTTTTAGCCTATTATCGCATCAATTAGTTGCTTAATTTTATAGAAAAAAATATCAACATAGCCATTTACAACATTTACTATAAAAATATATACAGCCAAAAATGAAACCTAAATTTTAAGTTTAAATTTAAAGTGCCCATAACATACATAGCCATGGCCACACTATGTGGCAAAAATGTCAAAAAATAATGACAACCACTTATAACATAGTCTTGGCTAACATTAGCCATCAACATGAAAATACAAGTAATATAGCCAACAAGCTGAAAATGAGTAAATGGAGGATGCTAAGGGGCATCCAAAGGAGGAAGTGATGGATCATCTCCACCCTCACCGCTAGGACTACCAATGTCTCTTGAGGCCTAAAATACAACAACACATAGCGAATTAGTAACCAATAGCCAAAACCATAAATTAAAACTAAAAATGTAAAATATAAAATACATCAAACCTATGAGGATTCTAGCTTTATAACTCTCAGTGGTAGATGTGGAAGGCATTCCTCTAAGCGATGAAGGATCTAGTCCTCTATCATGTTTACCTAGTCAAGATCTTCAAGATCAATGCTAGAAAGGATGCTAGTTCTATCTATCATAGTCTAAGTCAGTGGCTCTTAGCTAATAGCAGCTATAGAGGTCTCATCTACAGTAGTGATAATCTAAGTAGTAGGGGATTGCTCCACCATGAGATTACTCTCAAAAAGCTAATAAGCACTCTCTACCTAGATCCCCTAGATGAACATATCTCTCTTACACCATTTAATTTTCTCCTTAAAATAATTAAGGTAGGTCCTAGGATCATCCTTGTACAATTTCTTATGGACCTTTTATTTCTTACCCCACTCTAGGACCTACGCATAGTAATCTTTCTAGTCCTCAACCTTTTGGAATATGAGGTCCATCTACATTTGTTGTTCCTCCATCTCCTATAAAATTGCTAATTTTTCCCAAATGGTATGCCAGTAGTGAGTCCATGTGATCACCTTGGTCTACAATTTCCCTAAGTTAGCCTCTTCGAATTTCACAAAATCCTTGCAATCTTAGAGATCTCTAATCTTCTTCTCCTACTATTGAGTCTTCTCCCTTAAGGCCATAACTTTCTCTTATAAGAATTCATTGAACCTCTCTAGCTTCCATGAAGTTTTTACACATGACATTGCTAGATCAGTAGTAATCTCATACAACTTTAAGGGTACACTAGATACATCAAAGGAAAGCTTAGGCAAGGAGTCAATCTCCATGCCTTTGCTAGGGTCCCACTCCATAGAAGGCACTACACAAGCATGAAATACAACCATAAACATGATGTACAACCTAAGATATTCATAACATAAGCACAAGCTATGATATGGCCAAACAACTAAGGCACATAAAACAAAGTCCTTACCTATCTCGAGTGCAATCTATTGCTATCGATCAATGATGTCCAAAACCATCCCATGCATGAACTCCATCTTGTCTACAATCTCCACACACGATTTCACATGAAACTTAGGCATAGGAGCTTGCACTAGTAACTCAAGAACTACTATAAGCATTATAATCATCGAATGGTTACGATGAAAACCAAAATTAAACCATACGATATAACAAAAGTGTTAAGGCATGGGCATAATTGGCTCCTCCTCTAGGATGATGATGGGTGATGTACCTAGCATTGCCTCACTAAACAAGGCATCTAGATCATTTATATCTTCATTGGAAAACCCTTTAGCCTTAGGTTACTTTAGGACTGTCTCTTTTGCATACCTTTGTTCTTCCTCTATAGCAACTTGGGCTACCAAGACCTGACACTTGTCTACACCCATAGCACATAGAAAATCAGTTAACACATGAAACCATCACATAGCCATAAAATTTAAAATATAAAATAGGAAAACTTAAGAAAAGCATACTTGTCATTACTTGTTGTGATGGCTTAAGCTTAAATTTAATATTATTTAAGGTGGGTTGGTTTGACGCCAATGGTGCTTCCACCATGGAACTCTTAAGTTACTCTCTAGCTACCCCTTTAACCTTCCTACATTATTGTTTAGCCTCCAATATGCTTGCTAGAAATGTGAAAGTATCCCCATCATTTGTGCTATCATGAGACTCACACTACCTAGCATCAAGACTCTTGGTGGTAATGGATGATATATCACCCATTCCCTCTAGTGGGTTTTGGGGTTGCATCATTGCATAAATGTGCTTTATCCAAGGCTTAGAAAGTTATCTTGGATCTTGGAAAACCCATCATCCATTCCTATAAACCATTAGAAACTCCACAAACCTCTTCAAATAACTCATAAAAATGAAAAATTCATGTGGATTATTATAGAGGTGTCCATGCAAAGTCTAAGGATCTCCTCCTGAAGCCCAACAACCAAAGTAGCCACCTAGTTGAACCTAGTATCATCCATCATTACCTTCTTAACGGTTCACCCCTGCATGATGCCAATCACCTAATTTTGCAAAAATAGTTTGAGAAATGCATGAGACCTAAACAAAGGATATGACTCCTTTGCATTAGGGTTCATGGAGCTACCCATGGAAATTTTGGATTTATCCATGTTGGCACCAAGCCACTCGAAAACTTCCTCATGATGGCTCAGTTCCTTTACTATTATGGTGGAAACCTTTTCCCTATCAGTAGGGATACCAAAAAAGTTGTAATAGATTCCCTCATCAATGTCCATGTTGACCTTCATGCCCTAAATGACGCTGCTAAAATGACTAGCCTTCTCATCAAAGTAGTCAATCATGTGTAGCATCTCAGTAGCAAGGATGGAAGGGATAGGTGCCATGAATACATCAAGCAAACCCACATGCTAGATATTTACTTGAATGTGTCCGAGAAATTGTCGCCTCAACCACTCCTATGCTAATATCACTTCACCAAATTTCAAGATGAGGATATCCTCATGATGTTCTTCTAAAAGTGGTATAGTGACATCAACAGAGGTGGAAGGTCCTGCAAGGCAACAACTAAAGTTTAGCATCAACAACTAGTCAAAGAAATAGGAGACTTGGAGTGTTTATAACCATAAAATATTAGAAGCGATAACCTTTATGTTTACTTTTCTTCTTCTTCTTCAATGTGGTTTGAGTGGAGGTTCTAGCTACAAGGGTCTATTCCATTTAGTTAGTGGAATCTACCCACTAGTTTTGTATCATTTCATCATCCTTACACTTCTTGTATACAAGGTTGAACCTTGTAGTGTATGCATCAAAGTCCCTTTTTAACTATTGATACACAACATTTCTAATATGGGGGCCCTTGGTGAATTCATCTAAGGTAGTTTGAGCAATTTCTAAGGTTTGATCATTAATGATCAAGCCTTGATTATTGACTTGATACCTACAAGAAGTTCACAAAGCCAACGAAGTTAGTAAAAGTAGTCAATAAAGCCATAAAAATACTATAATAACTAAGCTTACCCAAGTAGATGATACACAGTGCTAGCTAAGTTCTGGAATAATGTGTGGGCTCTATGTGCCACCATCAAAGTATTATCAGCATTATACTAATTATACTCTAGCATGATCCAGATCTCCATAAGGTAACATAGACATATTACATCTATTTATCCCCTTGATGACTTAATAGGCAGATTTTCAGTAATGAACTTGACAATCAGGCCAGATGCCCAAAGCAACAAGGTCTCCAATATGGTCCTAGCCACATCTACAAATAAGTGTGACCATAGCATCACACTAAACTTATATAGGATGTAGGTAAAAAATTCCCTTGCCCTAGGCTAGAACCATAGTGAAGCCTTCTGCAACAGCATGTCAAGAAGTGGGGTGTTGTCCTTTGGGTGGCCAATATAGCATAGAATGCCCACCAAGTCCACAATGATGAGGATAGACTTCAAGTAGACCATGTATGAAGCACAACAAAAATATTATGACCAATTATAATTTCATAACAAGTTTGAAAAAACATCCCAGTTGGAGATGAAATTAGCCTCCATAAAAATCTCTAAAGTGTTTATTTAAATTAGCTTAAGAAATTCCACAAAAAGCATTATTACAGCTTTTCATAGCCTTTTTCATTATAGCCAAACCTTTATAGCCCAAAATTAAGCTTTAGTTTAAATCATGCCTAAACTTAGAAAAAAGCATATAGCCATAGCAAAAGGCCTTCTAAAAATAGTAAAAACCTTTACTTTTCTTTAAAAAAAATTAAAACATAAGTTTTACATATTTAGCAATGATGGGAGTTGACAAGAGTAATCTCTAGGCATGTCAACTACATCCATCCCCAAGGGGATAAAGTGCTACAACCATGATATAGCCATCACTAAAAATTTATGAAAGATTCATCCAAGCTCCAATTTTAGTGATTCCACCAAGGAAGGAATCCTAAAGTCACAAACATTGTAGCCATGACCATTACAACTAGAGATACATAACCGTTTTCACATGAAACATAGACAAGTCTAGCAAATACCATAGCCATCACCATTAACCCTCTTTCATGGAGGGTTGGTAAACAATTTGCCAAAACTTAATTTGAACTCCAAACAAAGTGATTCCACCACCATTTGAAAACTTAAATCGATCCCTACACAACCATGCTTAACAAAAATTCAAAAACCTAGCAATTTATTTAGAAAAAATCATCAATTTGGATGAAAATCTAGAAATGGCACAAACCCCCTTTTGATACCAACTTAATGAAAAATATATTAAAAATTCAGTTCTAACCAAATCAAAGTGATTCCACCTACATTGGAAAGCTAAAGCCAAGGCCTATCTAGTAATGACCAAAAAGTAGCCAAAAATCATGAAATTTTCTTAGAAACAATTCATGAATTCACATGAAAATCTAAAAGGAACATAATAAACATAACTACATACCCTTAGGAAAAAAACCATAATTTAATGATTTCAAAGCCAAACCGAATGAGACACCAGCCATAGGAAAGCTTAAACATAGGCTACAAACTCATAACATTTAATTTCAAAAATATGCAGCCTTTAATTTATGAAAAAATATAGAATATTTCTTGCTTTTTCATGCAAAAAGCTTAAAATTCATAAAGCCTAACTTAACATAAACAAGAACAAATAGCCAAAATAGTTGATACAATTCATACCCATTAAAAAAACCAAAACAATGGGGTAGCATTTCATTAGAATTAAATTTTAATGAACATCAAGGCCTAGATCTAAGAAAAACAATTAACCCTCTAATTTTGGAAAAAAAACACCATGAAAATAGCAAGCTTAATTTCAAAATCAAATCTACTAAAGCCAAAACAATGAAATGACCATAGATCTAAATAGAAATGGAAAAAATAAAAGGTGGGACTTTGTTAGAATTTAATTTTATCCCCTCTGCAAGCATAGATCTAAGAAAAATAGCCCCACACATGGCAAAAAAAAACATGAAAAATAGATAGAAATGAAAGAAACAATGGGTAGAAATGCCTATCTTGAAGCATCAATAGACAAGGCATAGATGGAGATAGGCCTAGGAAATCTTTGCAAGTCCCTAGCACACTCATCTATCTTTTCAATCGTAATATTTTGACTCTTTCCTCCACATTGCTTTAGTGTCATGGTAGGCTCAACACTAGGAATATTTGGAAATTGAGAAGAATGGAAGACCAACACTGATTGTAAGGAAGATGGGAGGCTTCCACACTAAAGATTACTAATATCTATAACAAATACTCTACTAGATCTCTCCTCCAATATGTTGTTGGTGTAGAATGACAATTGTGAATGAAAACTTATGAAATTTGGAATTAAAAATTCAAACAAAACCTAAACACCCACATCTAAACCCTAGTTTCCCATTTAGTGCACCATAACTCCTAGTGCATTGAAGTGCAAGGGAGGGGGGAGTCTCTTCCATTCCTAGATTGGCGAAAGTTAAGTTCAACATTAAAAATTTTAAATTTTTGGGTTATGGACCCCACCATACACCTTCCCTCCTATCCAAAAACTGCATCAATGCTAATTTTTGGCCACTTTTGACAGTTAAAGCAATATTTCTATACTGACTGAAAACATTGGTGGCTGGAACACCGAGAGGTTGTCGGGTGAATAATTTAACCTTGGATCCATGCGAGGGCCATGCTGGAGAGAAATGGAAATGGGGCACCCTGAATGGTTTGGCTGATTAGACAAGGACTTAATCGGTGTATCTTAACCTTTCGTAAACGTTTGTTCGAAAGCAAGACACGCCAAGTAAATCGACAATTGACAAATAATGCAAAAAACAATGATGATAGTAAGTGAATAGAAAAAAAATTGGGTGAGAAAGTGCACTGCCCCAAGGTCATGTATTTGATCCTTTGCTTTGCTAAAATGTGTATAATAGGTTACGCAACATTGGAGAGACAGTGCTTACATCGAATAGTATGATCACCGATCTTCTACTTGCTACTTTGTTCTCTAAGATGCCAAAATTCTCGACTCACAAAGGGATGTTTGGAGCCAACCAGAGAACTCAAAGGTAACTAGAATGCTCAAAAAAATTCCAACTATGCTCTTCAAAATCCAACTTTTAATCAAGCCAACTAGCTAACCGAATTTTTGCTAACAACCCAATTTTTTTGCCAACCTCCTAAGTGTTTTTTTCTGGGGTATTTATAGGGCTAGGAGTAGGAGAAAATCATGGTTTGGATGCCATGTGTCCTAGGCCCCACAAGGTGCAAATATGGTTTTACTATGTAGGTGGAGATGTTGGAGATGAGCTTTGTTACGCTGTGACCATACTGCTGAAACTGCATGTGCCAAAGTCCACTGTTCCATCAATCAAGCAAAATAGAGCCTATGATCTAGGACTATGTATTCCCTACTCTTACAAGTAGGCTCAAGCATAGGAACAATTTTTTGGGAGTTGACTAGGGGTATGCAAAATGAAGTAAAAATTGCTGATTTTACCAAGGAGATGCCAGAGTGAGAAAGATTGTTACCAACAAGTTCTACTGCTACCCGAAAATGTGTTGATGCTTTCGTACCTATGTTGCACTACTCACATTGTTGAGCACATTGGTGTAGCATAAGTAGCTTCTTGCTATGCTATGCTACGCTACGTAGAATAGCATAGTGTAGCCATTAGTCTTGATAGAAATTTGCGTAGGAGCCGAAGAGCATTTGTCTAAGGCTTGGTCAGGCAAACAACTACAACTTTTGTCCTTCATGCGGGGAAGCCTTCAGACTTGCTGAATTCATGTTTGGAACATTTTTGTTGTTTTTGCATTGTTGCTACGCTGTGCTACACTATGTAGCGTAGCACAGCGTAGCAGCTAGTGTATCATGCTTCCTTGTTCAATCCACCATTTTTCTAGCAAGAAACTTTGCTCGAGGCCTGAGGGTTAAGTGGGACAAACAGTTTGGAGGCTGAAGCATTGCCAAAGTACAATCTTGTTATTGGAGTCATTTGGCAAAAAAAGGGGGGCATTTCCGCTCTACTTTTTCTATGTTGTGCTAAGCTGCATAGTGTAGCATAGAGTAGCACCTTGTGTTGGCTAAATCCTAACTTTTCTTGCAATCATTTTGTCAATTCTCATTTGGATGCTTGAGCGGTTATCTTTCAAGGCTTGCTACGCTACACAGTGTAGCATAGCATAGCAAACTTCTTCACTAGAAAATTTGTTGAACTATTTTGCTCATCCTGAACACTTTCAAAAACTCATAGCATGGTTTTTGGGTAGACTTCTAGCTGGGTCAATTGTCCAGTTGGGTAGGCTGGGGAGTCCAGCAAGCTTGTCAGCCTTGGAGATAGAAAAATTCCTAGACTATATATTCTATCCCTGGTTCTCACCATTCTATTGGCTCATCATGATGCTTCACTTGTGGAAATACTTGCCCAAATTCCAAGACTCTACTAAAGCATGAGGGTCCTAAAATTTTATGGTGTTTCACTAGCCCCTCTTTGTTGACGTCTGGAGGATCTGCCCGAGAGACATCAACAAAGAATACGAAACACCATGAACGACAAGACACCAACATCACCCTCTGATGGTCACTCAGATATCACTTTGTTGTGCTTAGGAGTATCAGAGTAGTTGTGCAGGAAAAAGGAGAGAAAGGATGGAGTTAAGGGAACAAGTTCAAGAAAGGGAAAGATGAAACGTAGGACAACCCCTCATTAGAATGCTTGTGAGGGAATTGACACACGTGGGCATCTTTCTTTTGGTAGCTTCTAACCTTTCATTGGAATTTTTAGAGATGGTCATTGTGAAACAGTTGGTGTGCCATTTATTTTCGGCACACACTCTCTTTTTTTTAGCTCTTTTTCTCTTTTAGGATTTTGCGCTTTTCTTTTGCTATTTAGCCATGTTCACTTGCAAACAACCTTATTGTTGCAGGATAGGTGTTTCCTCCCCAAGATGAGTTATGTTACATCCATGTGGGGCTTTGACCTACCTACAAATGCTTCCCATGCAGTGAGCTGTGTTACACACATCATAGACTTTGCGGATGAGCATACGAGAGGGATTTGCATACATCGAGAAAGCTTGTAAAAGAGATGTCAAAAGGGAAACTATAGGTGTAAGAAATGAGATTACAAAGGTTAAGGGGAAGGGAAGGATGTGCACTCCCAAGTAGCCAAGCTATTCAAAATTATGCAGTATCCTTTCCAATTGGAAAAATGCATCCGTGACCGACGCCATCTCAGCCCATATCCTACAAGTGCAATAGAAAGTAGACCAGAGAAATGTAACCATGAAATGCAGTTAGGCAAAGGTCTTACTTGCTTTATACACCACCAAAGTGGTAGGAATTTTTGCTGAGGAATGTGATGTCCAAAGTAGGAAGGCCAGTAGTAGTTCTAGTAGCAGCAGACTGAAGGGGCTGGCATAAAAGGGGCTAGGAGTTACGACGCTGCGAGTGCTTAGGAGTCCCTGCCCAAGGAAAAAATCATGAAGTTTAATTATAAGGTGAGAATCATAATAGCTGAACATATTTTGGACTTGGATGATGGTGGGGGCTGGAGGGTAGCAACTTTGTGGCTAGGCCACAATAGTGCTGGGACTCCAACAGTAGGCACTAACACTGGAAGCTACTACCAAGGTGACGGGCTGTGGTACCGGTAGCTCCTAAAGGTCAACAAGATGCTAGATGACATCTCCGAAGGATCAGTAAGATGCCAGGGGTAGTGGCGTTGCATATGTTCTAGAGGGTGTTCTCTTATCATCATGAACTACATTCTGGAACTGCAATGCCCCACCCCTTGTTTTCACTGTGCACACTCTCTTATTTATGGGATCGTGGATGCAGACTAAGAGCGTTGTGTCATGAACCCAGTTTAAGATCTTGGTAGACCATCATATGTACTGGTTTAAGGTCCCAGCATACCACAATGTGCTATTTTAAGGTCTTAGCATACCGTTGTGCTAGTTTAAGGTCCTAGCAGACCGCTGTGCTAGTTTATCATCATAGCATATGGTGGATGACCTAGTTTAAGGTCATAGCAGATGGTCTGTGCTAATTTTTTATCATAGCAGATAGTTTGTGCCAGTTTATAGTCATAGTGGACTATCTGTGCTAGTTTATAGTCATAGTGAACTATCTCTGCCAATTTATAGTCATAGCGAACTATCTGTGCTTACCTTGCCTTTGCATTAGACATAGTATGGCTTGAGGTACAAGTGGTTCACTGGATTTACAAACTCTCTACCATCTATGTCTACTAGTTTGAAGGCTCCATTCTCATAGGCTTTTTTGACTATGAATGGGCCTTCCTAGTTTGCTAAAAACTTGTTTGTATGCTCGTGAATAGCTTTGAGAACTAGGTTCCCCTATTTTATTGGTCGTCGATTTAGATTGAAATGATGCTTTTTTCATTGCCTGTCTTGGTACTGTTCAATGCGACCAAGTGTTTGTGCACAGGCCTCCTCTATGGATTTGAGGTTAATGATCCTTGACTCATTGTTCTGGGCCTCATTCACAATGCTTTAAAGGATCATATGAAGTGATGGTACTTACAATTCAAGAGGTAACACTACTTCAGATTTGTAAACTAGGCTATAGGGAGTCTTACATGTAGCCGTTCTGTACATCGTTTAGTAGGCCCATAGCATGTAGAGGATTTGCTTGTGCCATCGCCTCTTGCTATTTCTAAGCATATTTTTGAGCAAGTTGATGATGGCCTTGTTTGTTGCCTCCGCCTGACCGTTTACCTATGGTTAGTATGGCAACGAAAAGGATTACTTGATGCCAAGGTTACTACAAAAGGTTTTGGTTTCCATACTACTAAACTATGGCCCATTGTCTATCACAATAGTCATGGGAAGACCAAACATTGTTACTATATTGTCTAAAATAAAGTGGCAAACCTGTTGGAATGTAGTTTTCCTAAGGGGGATAGCCTTGGCCCACTGTGTAAAGTACTCGGTGGCAATGATGATGAAGCTATGTCCTATGGAAAACTTAGGTGTTATGGGTCCTATGATATCTAGTCCCCATTGTTGGAATGGCCACTTGATTTATGTAGGGTGCAACTCAGTAGATTAAATGTGTATAATATTTGCATGACGTTGGCATGTATCACACGTCCTAACTTTAGCAAAGCAATCTCGTTCCATACAAGGCCAGTAATACCCTAGGCGTTTGATTTTAGATTTCATGGCTCTAAGAGCTATGTGTCCTCCACATAGTCCTTCATGGACTTCATTAACGATTTTTTGTGCCACTTCCCCACCAATGCAAGTTAGTAATATCCCATCAAAGGAGCATTTGCATAAGGTATTATCTCCTATAAGGACATATTTTTGTGCTTGCTTTCAGATTGCATCCTTTTGGGCAGATGTCAAGCCGTGTGGGGTTTCACCATATTGAAGGTAGGATTTAATGTTAGCATACCACTCTTGGGCATCGGTAGCACTTAAGGAGATGACATGTACCGCTTGAGTGGTAGGCTCTGTGCATTCCATTATCAAAGCAGGTAAAGTTGCAAACAGGTGTGGCGACACATTTAACGCTAGCATGGCTAAGGAATCTGCTGCAGTGTTCTCATTGCATGGAACATGCTAGATATCTATCATTGTAAACTACTTCAGCAAAATTTTGGCCAAATCACAATAAGGATGTAAATGTGAGGCTTTATAGGCATAGACTTCAGTGATCTGGTTGATGACAAGTTGAGAATCGCCTCAGACTGCCAAATGTTGAATCTTTAATTGTTGGGCATTTAAGAGGCCCTTAAGGAGTCCTTCATACTCAATTACATTGTTTGTACAAAGGAATGTAAAACGGTAAGCAAAAGATTGAATTTCCCTCGAGGGGAATGTAATGATGGCAATAGCACTACTACCTCGCATGGTTGAGGCGCCGTCAAAATGCAAAGTGGCCTTGAAGTGCAATGGCACAGGGTTGATGCTGTTAACATGTTCATCAGGGAATTTTGGCTCTATGGTTGCTTGATCATCGACGAGTGAGGTTTTGAGCTACGTAGCTATGGCTTTTCCCTTCGTCGATGATTGGGTTACATAGTGTAAATTGAATTTTCCAGTTATAGCTTTCCATCGGGCTATCTTGCTACTTTCATATAAGTTGTTCATAATAGCCCAAAGTACATTGCTCTTGAATATAATGTTAACCTAGCTATGGAATAGGTAGTGTCTCCACTTTTTTAGCACAAATACTAGGGAAACACAATTCCTTTCCACTTCATTGTATTTCGCTTCATATGCTATCAATGCATGGCTCAAGTAGTAAACTAGGATTTCATAGTCTTCCTCTCTTTTCTGACATAACAGTTCTATGATAGATGTGTCTAAGGTGGCAAGGTAGATGTAGAAAGGCTTATCCCTCTGTGGTGGGTAAACAATTGAGAGGTGTAAAAGCTCTTTCTTCAAGTCATTGAAGGCTTGTTGACACTGTGTTCTCCACTCGAAGTTAACCCCCTTCTCTAGTAAGTGTTGCATGAGGTGTAACTTGTCGGTAAACTTTGCTATAAACCTTCTGATAAACTATATTCTACCTTGCAACCCACATAATTCTTTGAGGTTGGTAGGGGGTGCTAGGTTAGCGATGGCCTTAACTTTGTCAGGGTGCACTTGTATTCCAACCTCCAATACTACAAATCCTAACATGGGTCCGCTTTTAACATCAAAAATACATTTCTTTGGATTGAGACACAAGTCATGCCTATGACAATGCTTGAGGACTACATCTAGATCATTGGGATGATCAATAGCCTTCTTAGACTTAACTTCTATGTCATCCATGTAATCATTTAATCTCTCTAGGATGTAGTCGTTGAATATGTACATCATGGCTCATTGATAGGTTGCTTTGGCATTTTTGAGACCAAAGGGGATCATAGTGTAACAAAAGGTTCCCCAAGGGATCATGAAGGTAGTGGTTAACTGATGCTCTAGATTGATGTGAATTTTATTGTAACCCAAGAACCCATCCATAAAGGATAATAAAGCATGACTAGTCATAGTGTCAATAAGTTGGTCAATACTTGGCAATGGGAAGTCATCTCTAATCATTGTTTTGTTCAAATCCCGAAAGTCTATACAAATTCTTATACCTCCCATTTTCTTAGAGACTAAAACGATGTTTGACACCCACTTCAAGTAATCAACTGCACGAATGAAGCCTGCTTGATATAGTTTGGTGATTTCTTCACGTACAGACAATGTAATTTCCGATTTAATTTTTCAACCCTTTTTCTTGACTAGTTTGATACGCAGGTCTAAGACAATGTTATGTTGTATTAGCCGTGGGTCTAAGCCCAGCATGTCGTTATAGGACCACATGAACACTTTGACATTGTCTTGGAGGACTTTAGATACATCCTCTTACATTTTTTGATCTAGGAGGGAGCTAAGTTTTAATGTCCTTATTTTCCCCCTGGATGTCGTTACAAGTGCTTCGATGAGAGGGTCCTTGGTCACATCCCCAGCCTCTAAGTCTAAGGCTTGAACCAAATGTTTAGGACAATCTAGGGATGTTTCCATGGATGCTACAGTGTTATTAGTGGATGATTCCCAGTCTATTGACTCTAAGTTTAGATGTCTTGCAAGCTTGCCATGAGGACCTATCAAGGTTAAAAGTGAATGTAGATCATGCTGCATGGTCATTTTGTTCAACCTACCACAATAAGAAAAAGCCAAGTCAAGTGATACTTATTTATAGCAATAGCATGTTATAAAAATTTGCAAAGCAACAATGAAACATGAAATAATTGTCAACTAGTCGGCCAAGTTCACAAGTTACTAGTTAAAGGTCTTGGCAGACTGTGAACGGGTTTGAACATGCAAGGGACATTAACTTTGCCAGTTTAAGGTCGTGGTTGACCGTAACATTGCGAAATCTATTTTAAAATATGAAATGGATACTAAGGCTGCTAGTTTAAGGTCATGATGGACCATACTCATGCTACAGTATACATCAAAATGTAAATCGAAGTACCTAGTTTAAGGTCTTAGCATACCGTTAATGGGTAAAGTTTGAGAACTAAGGTCACTAGTTTAAGGTCTTTGCAGATCATGGTAGGTGCGCTTTGTAAAGGTAAGGTCACTAGTTTGAGATCTTTGGGGACCGTTAACACGTAGGCTTTGTAAAGGTCACTTAGTTTAAGGTCTTTGTGGACCATGGTAGGTGGGCTTTGTAAAGGTAGGTTGCTAATTCAAGGTGGGATGAAATTTTTGGTTGGGCCCACCTGTTATGCTACAAAAACTGATGCTACACTATGGCAGGATTACGAAGCAATAGTGCTATACTATATGAGGCATCCCACATTTCTTAGAGTGCAAAACTGGCAAGTTCTTTTCACCATGTCGACTATAAATAGGGGTTTTACTCCCTGGTAAAGTTTTCATTTTCATTGTCAGAGTGTAGAGCCCACATCCAGAGCGTAGCACAGCCATGCCAAGAGAAAGCGAAGCAGTGTAGCTTAGTAGTTGACAGAGAATTTGTAAGTGAGACAATGGCACCTAAAGGCCAATGCAAGCACTGAGGACTTGCTAAGGTGGACGAGGTCAAGAACACTTTGGGGCACCTATCTAAGGCACGTGTTGAAGTGCGGAAGGATACTCCATCTACTCGGTAAGTTGCTATGTCACCCTTTTTGTTTACTACAATAATCATTATCATGATGAAATCCGTGTCTTTTGCCATTGTTTTGGTTGTCGTTTCGCCACTATGCTGCCGCTGTTGCTAGTTGGCCACAGTGGCTATACGGATGTTATGCTACAGCTGCATGCAGTATCACCTCGACCACCATTGTTGCGACTACCTTGTTCTGGGGGTTTTGTTGATTCTAGACAGCTTAGCGCAGGGTTAGCATAGCGTACTGCCCTTAGGGGAGGTTTGGCCATCTATGAGATTTGATAGTGTGACACATGTTTATCATAGTGTAACGTAGGTTATTTTGTATGGCAGAAGTATGGTTGAGAGATAATTGTAGCACAGTGAATTCTTTTTTGTCTGAACTTTGTAATATTTTTATTACATTATGCCGGTATCTCATCAGGTCTTTAAGCTTGTTGCATTGCTATGTTGTTGAATCTACAACACCACTACATTATTGAATTTGTTTCTATCAAGTTTGTTAAGTTTGCTACGTTGCTATATTTTTTCACGTCTGTCTATTCTTGTTCATTTTCTACGCTTTACGTGTCATGCATTTGCATCTAAGTGTTGTTACATTGTGCGAGGCTTGATGACTATGCTACACTTTGAGTATCATGTTGCTACATCACCTATGATTTTTGTTTTATTTTTCTATTTTTATTATAGAGATATGCGACTAGGAGATCATGCTACTCTACATGCAAAGAAAGTGTCATGCTACGCTATATGTAATCAAAGGGTTACGTTATGCTATGTGTAAACTTCACTCATACACAGTGCTAATGTTTGATGCTTCATTGTGCAGGGTCATGTTGAAATCAATTTTGATTATCCTGGAGATTGTGGGAGTCATGTGATGCCTTAGCGAACCAGTGGCCAATGTCCCTCCTCCTCATGCATGTGTAGGGAGGCAGGTGATCTGGTTCTGGGAGGGCACACGGGACTTCCTACAATTCCTCCTCCACCATTTTAGTGTGATTATTTGGTCACACTTATCAGTGGAGACAGTAGTCGTAATCACAGAAACCCTATTACCTGGGGCAAACCAGGGCATTCTAAAATTTTTAACTAATGGGTCAATCAGGGGTGATCAGGAAGAAGGTTCCAACCAACATCCAAAAAGCTTGAGACACTTGAGTTGGATCTGGAAGATGCTTGAGTATAAGTGCTATCACTTATACAACACATTATTCGTTGCCTGTTACATGGGCACCTACTTTCAGAACCCACCTGGTACCATTTATTATGTTGGCAGGTGAGTTCTATGAAGGTATTTTATCATGTTGTGTAATCCATGCTACGCTACATACAAGTATTAATAGTGTATATGTATATTTTTTTTGTGCTACCAGGTTTTTTATCGACAAGAGTGGTCGCCATGGTGATACAGATGCCTTGGCGTTGGCACATATGGCCCTACAAGAGTTTTCCTCTACTAGCAATGTGTGCATAAGCATAATAGGCCAATTTGGGGATGAGTTCAGAACCTATCCAACCTGATATTCCCAATTTTATGAGAAGTGTAAAGAAGCTGGTCAGTTGGATAGGGAGTGGGCATTCCTTAGGCCACTCACCATTAAAGATGTGTGGTGAATCTCCCATCATTTCCCATGTCATTTAAACCTGGTACACTAAACTGTTAATTCACTATTACATGTTTGAGTGATGTTTATTTTTTTTTTCATTTTTTTAACCTTTTTTTTGCTAACTTTTTTTCTTTTATTTCGCAAACCATTTCAATGACGAGGAAATCCCAAGAGGTGACTGTGATCACCTCCAAGTGCAATGAAACCAAAATCTTTTTCAAGTACGGGGAGCTGGAGGAGACCCAGTGTTGGCTCTACAATGGGGCCCCAACCATGCTTGTCCATAACCTTCAGAAGGCTAGGCTTATAGGATTATTTTTGGTTGTCAACCCAAATTTCCCTCCTACCGAAATGCTTTTCCTAGTCGACTGCTTCTCTGAGAAAGCAGACCACTTCCACACACGTGTTCACGATATGCGAGTGGTGTTTGTAATCGATGACCAATTGTTCATGGATCTTTTTGGTGTTCCTTCTGATGGTCTCCCCATTGGAGAAAAATTTAAGAAAGATGCAAACCATCAGGAGGATATTGAGGAGTGGCTAAGGGTGGCAAAGGACCAAAAGGGGATCTACATTAAGAAGGTCAGGCTATGGATGGCCAAAATGATTTACCCTATCTTTCATGCCCGTGCCTTCCCTAAGCTACTCTCCCAAGGAAAAATCCTTGGAATTGAGCAAGCTTGGATAATGAGGAACATCATGGAAGAGGAGACTCGTTATAATTAGGCTAAGAACCTTTGCAAAGGCTTGCAAGCATAAATGGTTAAGCTCCATGGGAAGCTTGAGTCCCATTTCAACATGCATCATGCCTTCTTCATAACCTACCTTCGGCATTTTGCAGAATTCTTGGTAGTCCGCGAGAATGGGGTATGGGTACTATAAGATTGTAACCAGATTTCTAAGCCATGGATTTTCTAAGTATTTCATACCACTCGATCTCAGGACCCCGCGAAAGCTATTAGGAAATCATTTTCAATGAAGACCAAGGATCGGGTGGCACATAACTTTCGTGCCTAGGAAAGCATGGGAGAGGCACCCCCCATTACCATTGGCAATGTGACAAAGGGGGAATAACTCATTTGAGAGAAAATGACAGCTAAGTTGCAATGCAAGAGATCCCTCCCAGTTGAGGAACCTCCCCACACAAATGAGGAAAGAGGGAAGAAGCTATGGCTCAAACTTTGCAGATTGTAGCCTTCGATTGGTAAGTGTTTTTTTTTGTCAACGCTCACTACGTTGTGTTACACTAGGTAGCGTTGCATAGTGTAGAATCTTCTTTGAGTTGGTATAATTTTCTTGCTATGACTATGCTTTACTAGCAGAGGAAGAAAAGGAAGAAGGGGAAGAAGAGGTGGTAGCCCCTACAATAAGGGCAACTAGTGAAAATGAAGAGCCTCCAGCCATAGAGGAAAGGGCCCCAGCTGATGAAGAAGGGGCCCCTACTGTAGAAGAAGGGGCCCCTACTGTAGAAGAAAGGGCCTCAACTAGTGAGGTAGAGGCCCCTATCAATGAAGAGGAGGTCCCTGCTGATGAGGAGGAGGCCCCTGCTAATGAAGAAAGGGGCCCATCCAATGAGAAAGAGTCTCCCGAAAATCGAGAAGAGGCCCCTGCTGATGACCCTTTTGCAGAGAGTAATTCAGTACTAGAGGGGCACATGAGCATCAAGGATGCTACTACATTATTAGGTTAGTTGGAAGGAGAGGGGCTTCACTTTGATGCTAGTGAGTTTAACCACATATTTGATAGTGTGCCGATGGATGAACCCCTCGCTATCACCCCTGAGGGTTTGCTGGGTAGGAGCTTTACATTGTTCATCAACTTTATTATGGTTCCTCTCCACTATGGCTAACACATTTTACCATGCAGCTGACACCACTATTGATACCTTCGGTCCATCCTCAATCCACCTATGACCGTGGACCGAGACCCCTAACAAATTTACTTTCATGGAGGGGGTGGTCGACAACATGATCGATCATCTAAGGTAGATCAATCCAGAAGTGGGTAAGTTAAAGCTACTATGCTAGACTCTCTAAATTGTTGTTGCTTCACTATTTCATTATAACTAATGCCTTTCTATATGCGGCTAGCAACCTCTCATCTCAAGTGGGACCTTAAGCGAGCAGTTGAGGTCAACGCTGTGCCTAAATTCCCACCAAAGGTGATCGAAGTACCTCATCACATATACGACGAAGCAAGCCAATGTGTGCTATACATAGCACTCTCCTTGTGGGAATGTAGGTGTGTGAACGAAGACCTCTAGAAATAGGTATAGAGGCTTGAGAAGGGGAAGGCCAACCTGACTATTAAGGTGGGAGATCTCTAATCCAAGAATGAATTCCTATTGGCCCAAGACACTAAAAATGGCAGTTGGCATATGGCCATCATCAACTATGTAAGGTATTAGATGCCTGTGTGATGCAACAATAAGGCCACTCATGAAATAATAGAACAGCGCATGCAAATGAACTTGTTAGCCTAGAAAAATTAAGAATGGAAGGACTACAGTGCAAAAGTTTATGAGTGAGGGCAGACACAGAAAAACCATAAACATATCTATAAACTAGAGCATGCCACCTACCATAAATAATATCGGGATGCCTTTGTCAAGATGCATACTTACAAGGTATTCCTTGACATTATTGGCACTTCTGGGACTTATGACAAGTTTATGCAATAGGTGATAGCTAGTGAATCTCATGAAAGGGAAATGACTTTTCCCATGGGTGAGACCCCCACTGCCACCTTTTCTCTAGGACCACCGAGATGGATAGCCATAGAAAAGGAGAAAGTTGCATCAAGTGCTGATCTAGGAAGTAGGAATTGGGCCAATATTACGGAAGAGGAGATCATGCAATGCCTCATGGTAGGCATAGATCAGATACCCCCCGAAACAAATGCAAGGCCGTCTCAGGTTAGTCATTTTTCGGTGTTGTGATAATTTATTTTATTTGAGTCTTTATTGTAGCTTTAACTAACTATTTCATTTTCCCTATGGTACAAAATCCAGCTGAAAACACAGGACCTAATGAGGCAAGGGATGATGGAATGGGTGAAGGGTCATAGCGTAGCAACAGAGAATTTTATTTGAATTCTCACAAAGAATGTTATAAACATTATTGATTAATATTTTGAATGTAAAAAAATATGGAATATGGAGAGATTTATTTCACTTTGGCTTATGTGTTGTATTTATTTTTATTTATTCTTTATCTCTTTTTTTTTAATTAAACTCCTTGGAAGCATCTCGTTTTACTTTTAGGCCATTTCGGGTCGTAAAAATAGTTTAAGGCCATTCCAAGCCGTTACTAGTTTTAGGCCATTTCCAGCCATCACTAGTTTTAGGCCATTTCAGGCCATTACATTATGGTAAAGAAAATTTTTTCTAGTTTTAGTCCTTAGCATATCGTTGGTAGTTTTGGGCCATTTTGGGTTGTTGGTTGATCGTAAAGAAAAATTTTGCTGGTTTTAGGCCTTAGCGGGCCATGGCGTGATGTAAATAGTGGACGTGATGTGAATAGTTTAAAGGATGAGGCATAAACTTAGTGTAAGCGAATGAATATGAAGCAAACAAAGAATAAACATATGATAAGCGTTAATCATGTCAGAAGAAGTGGAGTAGTTATGCTACATAGGTAACAATCATTCTCATAGCTGCTTCCTAACCCATTGTGGACTCAATGATGCGTAAGGCTAAGGGGCTTTGTTGTGGTATTATTCTATATCATTATCTATCACTTGAAAAGGTAATTTGGCCCACGTAGTTTTGTTTTCTGAGCTAGCGTTTTGGGCCAGCTCATTTGCCAAACACGTAGCTTCTGTAGAGATAGGTGTTTCATTCTCAGAAGCTATTACTTTTGAACCCTGCTCCATGTCAACATTGTTTATTACTTCAGTGGCCACATCATCACCATAGATCACCACCTCCCTGCCCATGTAAGGTAGGTGGATTTCTTGATGTATGGGTAAAGAGATGGCCCTAAGTTGGGCTAACCACGACCTCCCCAAAATCAAGTTAAACCAGGCATCTCTTCTACCATGATGAATGTTGCACTAGTGGGGAACTGGTCCCTTCCCACAAAGTTAATGTGGATAGTGCCTTTTACCACCACCTGTGCTCCATTGAATGACTTTAGACATGAGGTTGTTGTGGGTTTGATTTGATCCACCAAACCTCGTTTGTTCACTATGGGGAACGAGATGACATTTGTAGTAGCCCCATCATCAACATGTACTCCTCAGATCTTGTGCTAACCGACCCAAATTATGATGAACAAGGGTGTTATTATCATCTTCCCCTTCTCAGGGTCATCCTTAATGGACTCATCACAAAATGTCAGCTGAGCTCGCTGCAGTTCTTTGATAGTAGAAGGAAGCATAACCACATGGATTGCTTTCTCCTCCGCTGGCATGTTTTCGTCAACCAGTATCGATGTTAACATGTGAACCAAGGCCTTGCGGTGTGTAGTGAAGGTCATCACTAGGTCGTATAGGCTCAAGGTTGTGTTTTTTTGTTTCAGAGCTTGTTTGACCTAAGTAAGGGCATTTAGAAGGTCCTGTCCACTTTCTTATTGTTTGCTGCCCTTCTCCTCCTCCATTAGTCCTAGGAGACGAATCTCTCTGGGAGGAGTAGCTTCAAGTTTAGGGTTGGACCCTCTTAAGCATGATGGTGATGATTGTGTGCATGTAGTGGCATCAACAGTTGATGATGAGGGGAGCGTAGACATGGAGGATGAGGGGGTAGCCTTGGGGGGACCTGGGGTGGTATGTTCCTTAGCCATTTTGTCTGTCAGATGCTCTTCCCATTTCTTTGAATGAGAAGGCTATGATGTAGTCTTAGATTGGCTCTATGTGATGGAGGTAGTTGAGTGTTTTGGCCCCCTAATGAAAAATGGTGTTTGTGGTGTTAGCATGGGCAGTGGCGTGGTTTTGATTATGAAGGGTGCAGGGGTAGATGTTCTAGGGGAAAGCTTGAAGACAAATGGTTGTTGCTGCATCTTTTTTACTGTTGTTGGTGTTGCTACGCTACACTGAGGCACACAAACCACAAACGGCTGTTGTGGCGGTTCTAGGTTACTATCTACGCCAATCATATTGATAATGTATCCCACATTGTTAGCATTGAGGGGGTCCTTGTAAACGTGCATGGATTGATTTCGAGGCAGATAGGGTTTATTTCGTCTAGAACCAACTTCCCTTGATCAATCATCCAATAGATGTCATCTTTTAATGCTAGAGAGTAATTTGTGTCGTGATCACAAAGTTGATGGTAGTCATAGAACGACTCGAACCTGAAGTTCTTAGGAACTAGCAGCTCGTTGGGCATAGCCAAGGAGGGGTTCCTAAGGAGCTCGCACTACCGTTGATGCCATTTGGTTGCCTCCTCGGACATCCACTTATGTTAGATGTATCTAGCCCCCAACAATTGCTTTAGGAGTTCTGAAGGCTTGACGGGTAGTGGGGTGTACTTGGAGCGATCTTTACACTCGAAGATGGGCTTAGGCTAGATTGATGCCTCTACTACTGACGTGGAGGTTTGGGCAGCATTACTTGGGCTAGGCATGGGGTTAGTTAACGTTGTGGCTACCTTTTTGATATTGTTGCTATTGGGCTTTGCCTCATTTTCCACATGGCCACCGTGGCCTTTGCAGCTTTGCCCTTCTCTTTGTCTTTCTTGGTATATGCATTTTTATACACAACATAGGCCAGGTCTTTACTGGCTTCAGCTGCATCTTGGATGCTCTTTGTTTAGGCAAAAGCTTAACTGAGAGAGCATGGGGCTAGGTAATACAGCTTGGATTTGGTGAAATCATTTACCGCCCCCTTGAAGATAGCCAAAAAATGGGCCTCCACAATGGGCTCACAGATCTCATTCAAGGTAGCGCTCCACCGCTGTATAAACTTTTGCACCGACTCCAGTGGATCTTGCTTAATGCCCATCCACTAATCTAGCATCACTTTGGGCTTCAATTTATACTTGAAGTGGGTCACAAAGTGGGTCAACAGCTCCTCCAGTGTTGAGATGGAGGTGCGTGAGAGCATGCGGTACCAGTCTAAAGCTTTTCTGGTCAGAGACATAGCAAAGATGTGAATAATAGTGTGCGGCCACTACTGTAACAACAAAGATTCAAATCTAAACGTTACTAAATATGTGTTAGGATCACATTCTCCATTGTATTTTGTGAAGTGGGGGAGTGGCATCCTAGGGGATAACATGAGCATGGGAATGGTCGGGTTGATGGGGTCATCATGGTAGAAATCCATGACTTGCACTGTGTTAGAACCAGTGGCTTTGAGACGTTTAATCTCTTCCATGAGGGTTTGGATAAGTTGGAATGTTTGGTCTAGACCTGAAGATAACATAGAAGGTTATGGGCTTGTAGGAGCAACCATCGTTGGTGGCATAGTAAGGATAGTGGCCTGGCTCATAGGGGATACCGTTGAGGCTACCCTTGCGAAGGGTGTTACCTGTGATGTCCACCACCTAGTGGGTGGTGTTGTTGGAGCGACGACCACTAGTGGTGTTGTAGGGTTAGTCATTTACATGACTGATGGGATGGGCCACAGTCCTGCGATTGGTTTTTATGCCTATGGGACCTAGTATGCTTGGTGGTAAGGGTAATGTGGCATCTAGGAGGTTTGCAAAATAGGGAGCGAAGTGGCTGGGGTTCACCACATGGTTGGGGCTAGGCCTGCTACTGATGATGGAAAAGGTATAGATGATGGAATAGGTGTAGAGACTCCAAGCAGCTGTGAAGTAGATGTGGTGTGCACATAGCGCAAGGTAGCTATGACCAGCGCTTAGTACGAGGATGGGACAGAATGAGGAGGCAGTGCCTAGGAATGAAATGGAGGGAGCAGCATGTTGGTACTCTGAGGGTGTAGAATGGTTGCCCATGGCTAATGAAAATGTAGATTGCGGCAGAGTCGTTGTAATCATAAAAGAGGAAGATGCAAAAAGCGGGTTTGACTGGAAGACCGTGGTGGTAGGGATGGTCGCAGGGTAAGTTTGGCCACCACCCTTAGATTGGAAATCTAGGTATTCCTGCCCATCCTAGAACACCTCATCGTAATGGGATGCCATGTCCTGCTCCCTAGACTTACTAACTCACATCAACTGATTGAAGATCCACTGATACATTTCCATCAAGGGGATGGTAATATCTGGGGTAGGGATAAATTCCCTCCCATTCAGAAGAAGGAACTCGAAGTTGCATTTTTCCTCAAGTTCTTGGTGATCCAAGGGCAAATTTACCTAAATCTTTGCATAAAGGAAGTTTTAACGCTCTATGACTTGTGCCAAGAACTTAGGTGATAGATGTCATATCCTAAGAGATTAGCATGGTGCCAGCACTAGGCTAGGTGGCGGCTCGGCACCTATGGTGCTTTGAGCTAAAAAAGGAGACTCAAAGCTTGAGGTGGAAATAGTGATTGTTGAAGGAATCATTTTATGTGATTTAAGGGAAATCACAAATCATAAACACAGAGATCAATAAGTGATCAGAGGCTTTTCGTCCTGCTGGGTTCCAAAGGAACCGTCATTGCGACCATTCTACACCACATGATGTGTAAAAAACCGTAAAAGGGTGTCACGTTTACGCTAGTGCAATGGGGAATATAAAGCGTGTAGGACTACCTGAAAGATGCAAAAAAATGGCATAAAAAAGCCCCTCCTTCTAGCACCAAAAACTATAGCGATTGAAAACGTCGATGGCTAGAACATCGAGAGGTTTCCGGGCGAACAGATTAACCCCAAATTCATGTGAGGGCCATGCTGGAGAGAAACAAAAATGAGGCACCATGAATGGTCTAGTCAATCAGACAAGGACTTAATCAGTGTATCTTAACCTTTCGTAAATGTTTGTTCGGAAGAGAGACATGCGAAGGAAATCGACAATCGAAAAATGTAAAGCGGTGAAAATAATGCAAAAAACAACGATGATAGTAAGAAAATAGAAAAACAAACTTGGGTGAGAAAGTGCATAGCCCCAAAGTCATGGATTTGATCCTTTGCTTTGCTGAGAGGTGTACAATAGGTTACAAAACACTAGAGAGATAGTGCTTACATCAAATAGTATGGTCATAGGTCTTCTGCTTGGTACTCTGTTCGCTAAGATGCCAAAATGCTCAACTCAAAAAGGGATGTTTGAAGCAAACTAGAGAACTCAAAGGTAACCAAAATGCTCAAAAAAAATGCCAACTATGCTCTTTGAAAGCCAACTTAAAAGCCAACTACACCAAAAAGCCAACTTTTTTACCAATCAAGACAACTAGCCAACCAATGTTTTGCTAACAACCCAATTTTTTTGCCAACCTCTTGAGCATTTTTTGTTGGGGTATTTATAGGGCTATGAGTAGGAGAAAATCATGGTTTGGATGGCATGTGTCCTAGGCCCCACAAGGTGCAAATATGACTGTACTATGTAGGTGGAGATGTTGGAGGTGAGCATTGTTACACTGTGATCATACTACTAAAACCCCATGTGCCAAAGTCTAGTGTGCCATCAATGCAAGAAAAATAGAGCCTATGCTCCAGGACTACGTCTTCTCTACTCTTACAAGCAAGGTCAAGCGTAGGAACAATTTTTTGGGAGTTGACCAGGGGTATGCAAAATGAAGTAAAAATTGCTGATTTTGCTAAGGAGAAGCCAAAGTGAGAAAGATTGTTTCCAACAAGTTCTAGTGCTACCTAAAAATGTCTTTATGCTTCCATGCCAGTGTTTCACTACTCATGTTGTTGAGCACATTGGTGTAGCATAAGTAGCTACTTGCAGTGTAGCACAATGTAGCCACTAGACTTGACAAAAATTTGCGTAGGAGCCAAAGAGCATTTGTCTGAGGCTTGGTCAGGCAAACAAATACAACTTTTTTCCTTCATGTCGGGATGCCTTTGGACTTTCTAAATTCATGTTTGGAACATTTCTGTTGTTTTTGCATTGTTGCTACACTATGTAGCGTAGCACAGCGTAACAGCCAGTGTATCATGCATCCTTGTTCAATCCACCATTTTTCTAGCAAGAAAATTTGCTCGAGGCCTGAGGGTTAAGTAGGAAAAATATTTTGGAGGCTGAAAAATTGCCAAAGTGAAATCTTGTTGTTGGAGTCATTTGGCAAAAAAGGAGAGGCCTTTGTGCTCTGCTTTTGCTACGCTGCATAGCGTAGCAGCTTGTGTTGGCTGAATCATGACTTATCTTGCAATCATTTTGTCAATTCACATTTGGACGCTTGAGTGGTTATCTTTCAAGGCTTTCTATGCTACATAGTGTAGCATAGTGTAGCATACTTCTTCACTAGAAAACTTGCCAAACTATTTTGCTCATCCTGAACACTTTCGACAACTCCTAGCATGGTCCTTGGGTAGATTGCTAGCCGGGTCAATTGTCTAGTTGGGTAGGCTGGGGAGGTGAGTAGGCCTGTTAGCCCTAGAGATAGAAAACATGCTGAACTATACAATCTATCCTTGGTGCTCACCGTTCTGTCAGCTCATCATGACGCTGCACTTGTGGAAGTCCTTACCCAAATTCCAAGACTCTGCTGAAGCATGAGGGTCCTAAAATTTTATGGTGTTTCAATTTCAATCTTAACTCACATGCTTCCACATTGAGGATATCATGCGTACCATGGATACATGCCTTCCATTTTTCAAAATCATTAAAATATAACTATTTTTCTATTTTTAGTATTCAAGACCTACCTTTTTTAACCCTAGGCCCCCAAAAGGGGGTTGGACATGGCCAAAAGTAGGCAACATGGGTTTCCACATTGGGGGAATAGTGCCAAACATGGAAAAAGTTGGGTGGGGGGGTAACACCCATTCTTACCATCCCAAAACCCACCAAGCCTAAGTTTGACTCCCAAAGTAGGCCCACATGACCTAGAACCCCACCAAACACACCTGACAACCCTGGAACCTTACCAAACCTAGTCAAAATTGGTCAAAACATTGGGATTTTGTGTTTTCACACTAGGGGAGGCTTCATCCATGCTGAGCATCTCATCTCCCACGTGGATAGGTGGAGGAAGCCAAAAATGACCTAAATTAATTTCCTAGTAGCCATTTCTCAAAGCTCGATGAATCCTAGACCCTTTCAAAATCCTATGGAGCCTTCAAATGCCCCAAAAGTAGTTAAAGATGATACAAAACTACCATTAAACTCTTATCTATGCTAGAGATATCATGCCCAATGTAGACAAAAGGAGGAAGATTGCATGAGGTACTTAGGAGCCTCCAAATTACTTAATCTTGGCACACAACATTAACCATCGATACCGATAACTATGGAGGCTAACATGCATGGTTAATTGGATGTTGAAATAGCCTATATCTAACTTTCATGATTTTTCCATGTTGAGGAAGACCTTTTCCATGTTACCTAGCATGGAAACTAAGAGAATGGAGCTAGGAAGTTCTGTGGGGCATTCTAGAAATTAGAAAATAATAATAGATTCCTAGAACTAACATCAAAACCTTCACAGCCTTTCCAAATGCCACTAGAATGTGAAAATCAATAAAAATCAACCCCCTAAGGTTCTTCCATGTTGGGGAGAACCTTCTCCATGTTGAGCATTCTAGTCTCAATGTGTATGAAAAGGGAAAAGCCAAAACTATTGAGATTTACATGCAGTTTATCTTCTGGAAGCAACCCAAACCTTTCAAAAGCTATTTGAAATGATTAAAACTTGTCTCCCTTTAGTTCTTCATGCTAAGGAGGACTCCATCCATGCTAACCATCCTCCTCTCATACCCTTCATAGTAACCAAATTTTCATCCTAGACATTGATAGTGAACACCAACAACCTTATGGACATGCATGTATATCCAAAACTAGCAAAACATTGGTAAAAGTAGGGTCCCTTAGTTCCTCCACACTGCGAACTCCCTCTTCCATGTTTTCTAACATGGAAGAAAGGTGGAAACTTTAGGGGGACTCTAAAATATCCTTTGGAGATCTTAAACTAACACCGGAAATCCCTGTGTGTGTCCTAGGACCTCGTCTACTCTTCCTAAGACACTCAGACTCTCCAAGATTGATCATAAGTAGTCTAAACCATTTCCCCAAAACTTTTCACATTAATCATGGACACTCCAACATGGGAAAAGAGGGACAACATTAAAAATCACTTAACATCCCTCAAAATGACCAAATTTTAACATTGGGAATCAGCAGTCAACACTAGCAACCTAACAGACCCACATGCATGTCCAAAAATATTAGAAAATGGAAAAAAGTAGGGTTCCTTATTTCCTCCATGATGATAACTCCCAAATATATGCTAGCTAGTGTGGAATAAAGGGGCAAACTCTTGGGGAACTCAAAATGACCTTTAAAGACATCAAGCAAATACCCTACAATCCTACATGAATCCTAAGGCAATTTTACACCTTCTAAAGCCATCAAACCTTGTCAAAGTGATCATAAATGGCTAGAAAGTTTCTGCCCCTAGTCTTCCACATTGATTATACTATCCCTAGTGTGGAAGAAATCAAGGAAGCTCAAAAACCATCTAGGAACCATTCAAACTAATCAAACTTAACCTCAAACCCTAGTCCTCGATCTTGACAACCCTAGAGGCACACATGCATAATGGATTGAGGGAACAACTAGCCTATATATGATATTTATGCTTCTTCCATGATGATGATCCCTTAATCCATGTTTCCCAATTAGGATATTGAATGGGGAACTCAATTGGGCCCCATAACACTTCAAAATGACATCAAATAACCTTGCATGCACCTAAGAACCTTGTCAACACCCTCTAGAGATTTAAAACCTTAGAAAACTAATTCTGAATGGCCAAAACATGGTTCCCCCTAGTCTTCCATGCTAGGCTCCCTAGCCCCAACATGAAAAAGAGGAGAAAGCCCAAGAAAAAATTGGAAGTACTCAAAACTACCAACTAACATGAAACCCTAGCCCTTGGCCCTAGAAACTCCAAAAGCTGACATGCATAGTTGATTGCAACTCAAATTATCCTAGATCTAGGATTCTTGCCTCATCCATATTTAAGGAGATCCCTTCCATGATAGGAAGCATGAAAATAAATGATGAAAGCTACTTTTCTATTTTGATGGTAATATGATACTCTCAAAAGTTAATGATCTATTCTAGACAATCCTAGGATCTCAAAGCCTTAAGATTTTACTCATTTGACCTAATTTTTATCTCCAAAACTCATTCCCACTAATCTTTCATGTTGGAGAGACTTTCCTAGTGTGTAAATAGTTTGGTAAGACCTTAGATGCCCTTCAATGACCTCTAAACATGCCCAAAATTAGCCAAAAACTTGCAGAATCATGACGTACAATCCTAGGAGCCTAGGAACCTAGTCAATGTGCTCCTAGAATATCCTAAATTTAAAAAAATAAGCGTTACCTATCTTTCCACACTATGGATATTGTGCTTAGCATGGAAGAAAGGGGATAAGACATTTTAGCATGTTTTGACACTCAAAACAGACTCCAATGACCTCAAAACAAAGCTAGAGGATGCATAACTTCTAGATCTAGGTTCTAGCTACCTATTTAACCATGTCTGATCCTATTTTTTCTTCGATTTTGATTCTCCATGGTGGACCCCCTCTCTTCCACCTTGGCCAGCATGGAAACAAGGGGAAAGGATAAAAATGTACTTTTTGGCCTTTACAAACCTCTGGAGTGCCCATTTTTGATAGATCTAGCCCTGCACTACTTTGGGAAGGCACTGGGACTTCAATTTTGGATCTCTAGATGCCCCAAAACCTACTTTCCCTAGTTTCCATGTTGAGGGTATCTTCTCCATACTAGACATTGTGGAAACAAAGTGGGCCTAGCATGGAAGCTTCAAAACTCTCAATTTTCATGCTCAAATATCCCAAAAACAACCTTGACTAATGCCCAAAATTTTCTAATAGTCTTGTAGCCATAAATCATGGCCTGATAAGGTCTAAAACTAGCAAAACCTAATCCTTTTTAACCTATGTTTGCCAAATTTCATCATATGTAGCTTGGTTTACTTGATTTTTGCCGTATTAGATGAGGCTTTAACTTATTTCAACCTAGTGTTGCATTGTCAACCTTGTTGACCTTATTGTGGCCTTTATGCAACCTTTTATTCTCTTTATTTGCCTTATTAAAGCTTTATCTACCTTTGTTTATCATTTGATGAGTATCAAATAGTGGGGTTTCACCTTCCTTAGCCACCATTTGACACCATGTGACCATGGTCCGCTAAGGCCTTAAATTGGCATCATGGCCTACTATGGCCTTAAACTGGCATCTTGGCCTCCCAAAGCCTAAAACTTGAAAAATTGAAACCTTTGTTAACCATTTATAGTCTTATTTCTCATACTTGCCTTTTCTTGACCTTTATTTGACCTCTATTATTTATTTTTTGTCTTGTCCTTACCCTATTTATAGCCTTGGATGACCTTATTTGCATTAGAATAGCATGTGCTTGTGTAATTTTATGGCATTTTAGCATTCTTTATTTACTTTTATCTAGGTGCCACTTAATATGCTTTTGGTTAACATGTAGGATCAAAGTATGAGTACCTTGGGGAAATTTAGTTTTCCTTTGTGTTTGCATGGACCTCATGGTGATGTTGAATGATGTATCAACCCTAATTGCCTAGATCTTGAGCTTGAGAGTCTTGTTGCCCACATAGCCTCGATAGAAAAGCTTCTAGAGTGGCCTGAAAACCTAGCCAAAACCATTGACTTTGAGGCCAATGAAATAATTGAAGACTCTCTAGTTGAGGTTCTTGTCACAACACATAATGGTAAGGAGAAAGCCCCTAAACTAAGTTCCTCATTAGAACCTCAACAGGCTCAAGATATCACCAAGATCCTATAAGGTAACATTAAGGTCTTTGCCTAGTCACATGAAGATATGCTAGGCCTAGGCCCATGCTTAGTCCAGCACAACATCATACTTAACCCTAGCATTAGACCAGTTAAGCAAAAAGTATGAAAGATTTGACCAAATTTGTCCTTGGAAGTTCGTGATGAGATCTTAAAGCTCTACTAAGCTAGCTTCATTAAGGTTGTTGACTACACAGATTGGGTGTTCAACATAGTGGTAGTCCCTAAGAAAAATGGGGGTATCCATATCTACATTGATTTTTGAGACCCAAATAAAGCAACTATCAAGGGTAACTTCCCTTTTCCTAGTATTGATCAACATATTGATACTATGGCCAAACATGCCTTGTTGTTCTTTATTGATGGATTCTCAGGATACAACCATATTAGGATTAACCCAGAGAACCAACTCAGCATGATCTTCATGATTTCTTGGAGTAACTTTTGTTATACCAGGATGTCCTTTGACCTTAAGAACATAGAAGCAACCTACCAAAGAGCCATGACCTATATCTTTAATGATTACATGTTAGGTTTTCTCAATGATTACGTAGATGATATAGTCATTAAGTCCAAAGTGACTAGTGACCATGCTAATGACCTAGATCTTATGCTTAAATAATGTTTCAAATATGAGCTTAAGCTCAATCCTAAGAAATGTATCTTCGGGTTAAGACTAGTAAGATGCTTGACTTTGTAGTATTTAAAGCAAAGATACATGTTGATCCTGATAAGGTTAAGGTCATATCTAACTTGGTAGCACCAAGTAATCTTAAGAAGCTTCAAGGATTACAAGGTAGATTATAGTTTATTTGTAGGTTTATTGCTAAGCTTATAGATAAGTTATAGCACATGAAAAAATTTCTTAAGAAAGGAATTTATTATGAGTGGACAGCTCAATGCCAAGAGGCCTTTGAAAACCTTAAGCAAGAGTTCACACAACTTCTAATAATCTATCCTCCACAAGAGGGTAAACCATTTTATATCTGCCTTACCATCTCTAATACATCCATCACCTCCCTACTCTATTAGAAGTGTGATGATGGAGTAAATATGTCAATGTACTATCTTAGCCATGTATTAGTTACCCATGAGACCTGATACACTAAAGTAGAAAAGTATTTTCTAGCACTAGTCTTCTCATTGAAGAAGTGGAGACACTACCTCTTCAAGATCCAAGTCAACATCATTTGCAAAGAAAACCTACTTAGCGCCATAACAACTAACATATATTAAAGTAGATGTATAGCTCGATGGAAAGCCATAACTAAAGAATTTGACCTTCATTACATTTTCCAATCCTCAACAAAAGGTCAAGCTCTAGCCGTACAACTTAGAGTTTCACCTATTGATGACCATGCAACCATAGATCCTAGGTTCCCACATGAACATATTAACATAGTTATCCAAGTGCCCAAGGGTTATGAGGCAATCATGCACTTTGACAGAGCTTCAACTATCCATGGGACCAATGTTGCTACCATCATAACATTTTCATCTGATGAGATCTGACCCTTCACCTATCGTTTTGAGTTCTCATGTACCAATAACATAGTGAAGTATGAAGGTTTAATTATAGGGATGATGGTATCTTGTGATCTAGAATTAGATGCTTAATAATCAAAGGTGATTCACAACTTGTGGTCACCCAAGTGACTAAAGTCTATGTGTGTAAAGCCAAACACTTGCAACGATACTATAACCTAGGAAACTAATTATTAAAAAAATTTGTAGATGTTGATATCCAACACATAACCCAAAATGAGAATGCCATAGTTGATGAAATTGCAACATTAGCCCTTAGTGTGACACTAGATTTGTTTAGTAAGTCACCCACCCTAACCATCGACTATGCTTTTCCCATCACATAGAACACTAAGGATACCTTTATGGCCATCCTTCATACTACTCCTCCCAAGGAGTGGTATGATGATATCAAATTTTACCTTATGCATGGAAAATCCTCACAAATCTTGACTACTACTTAGAAATATGTTGTACACAAGTGATCAAGGTAGTATGTCATCGTAGGTGATAACACATTATGTCAAGGATCCTATGATGGCATACTTCTAAAGTGCTTAGATAAAATTGAAACCAAAACTACACTAGAGGAGGTTCACAAGGGTGTTTGTGGAGAACATATAGGACCAAGAGCTATGGCCTCTAAGATTAGATGATTAGGATACTATTGGCCCCATATGAAAAATGACTACCTACAGAAGATTAAACATTGTGACACATGCCAATGATATAGCAACCTTATACATGTACCACCAACTGAGGTGCATCACTCAAAGAACATGGTCATTTCAATGATGGGTGTTGGATATCATTAGACCCATAACACCTAATTCTTCCATAGGGCATAGCTAAATCATCACTACAAACAAATACTTTAAAAAGTGGGTTGAGGCTATTTCCCTAATGAAGACCACATCTAAGTAGATCTACAAATTCATACTAGATAACATTGTAGCTTGTTTTGGCATACCTATGACCATAGTTATATACAATGAACCATAATTTGGTAGCTAGAAAACAAATGATTTCTATTATGACCTAGGCATTAAGCATTCTTTCTCATTACCTTATTACTCTCAAGCAAATCAGCAAGTAGAAGTAAGTAATAAGGCCATCATCCACTTGCTCAAGAAGAAGCTCAATAACAACAAATGCAAATGGTATGAGAAGCTTTTCCATGCACTATGGGCATACAAAATGATCTAACACAAGGCCACTGGTATGATCCCTTATAGCTTGGTTTATGATTCTCAAGCTATTTTACCTCTTAAATTGTAGGTTTCATCACTCTAAGTAGCCTTCACCAACATCATTAATGATGAGCAAAGTAAGAGGTTATGGACAACAGCCCTAGAGTTGGTGGAGGAGCAATGTATGCAAGTTCTTACTCACATAAAACACTATCAAGAGAGGAAGAAGTGGTAGCATCATCATAACTTGACCATGCATAAGATCAAGAAGGATGACTTGGTCCTCAAAGCCATCTGTGAGCATGCAAATATATTCTCAACAAACTAGTAAATGTCCTTTCTTGTCACCAAAGCCTACAAGAATGATGCATTTAGGATAGCTGACATGAATGAGAATGAGCTGGTTAATTCAATCAATCATTCCTATCTAAAGCCATACTACCTATAGCTAACAATCATCAACAAGAAAGCCTGCTTTCAACAGCCTACTAGGGCCTTAAACTAGTATCACAGTCCTTTGCAACCTTACACTAGTGACTTTAGTGACCTAGATAGCTTGGTTTTATCATCTCATGTGGCTTATATGCATTATAGCATCATGGTATGCAATGGTATTCTGTATTCTTTATCAATGCCTCTCAAGTCAATTCTCCAGGCACCAACAAAGAGGGACCATCGAAACACCACAAAATTTTGTACATTTTAGCCTATTTTCATCATGTAGTTTTACCCCATGAAACCTAAGGCAAAAATTCATTGTAAATGTGAAGATTGTAATCAATGAGGGGTAATCTCACATATTCCATACTTTTGGGGCTGAAGAATGCCTCTTAAGTGGTCAAAGCCTCATTCCCCAAGTGAAGAAAATTCATCTAGTATCTATATTTGGGATTGTGCAAGTTAAAAATGCCTTTTTGATTGCCAATAATGGTAATTTGAAGGGTTTTGTGAAGGGTATACATTTTTCTATGTTGGAAACACTTGTAAGGGGGAAGATCTCACCTACCCCCAATCTAGATGAGTGGGGGTTTTTCCCTCAACTTGGAAACATTCCCCCTTAGCATCGAGACTACATGCATAGCATGAAAGGTTTTCCCCCTTAACTTGGAAGTCTTCCCCTAGCATGGAGGCTCCACCCCCAGTGTGGAAATAGCATGCCTCCAGTGTGGAAGCCATAAAAGCCATACTTCAAACCCCCATGCACTCCAACATTGAATAGCCACTTTAGTAAGGATGGTAGAAGGCTTAGCATGAAAGATTCATCTCCAACATAGAAGGTGTTCCATTGTTACTATTTATAGTAAATAGAATGGCCATGGAAGAAAGGCACTTATGATATATGATAACCCCCCGAATCTGAGCACCCATCTCACCTATACGAGGTAGAAATTTGCAGCCAGGTTACAACTAATTTACAACCATTATGCAACCAAATTATAGCCCAATCATAGCCTTTTTTCAGCATCATTCATGGCCTAAGACCTATAAAAACTAGCCTCAAAAAACATTTATAGGTTCAATAATTTTTCACAATCAACAAATTTTCGTTCTCATAATTTTCATTATTCCATACTTGGCCATTTTCAAGTACTCAAGGGCTCTTGCAATCTCCCATGTTTGCATTCTCTTGAACCCCAGCATGGAAGCATTATAGCCTTGAGACTTGTGAATTTTTGGTGTCAATATTGCATTTTTGGAACTCCCAACCCTCATCTTCAAGAAATCTAGCAACAAATTTTTCACTTTTCTTATACCCTAGTAGTAACCCAAATTGTATATCTATAGTTTGTAGTAGAGAAGATTCGAATGCACCAAGAGTGGCTTGGTATGTAGATTGTGGAGTAGATCACATCAGCTTCAACGAGCCTTGAACTCCTGCCTCAATAAACCCTCCTTTGCTCTCTCACGAGAATTTCATATACACATTTTTAGAAATTTTCCTTTAGTGTTTTAATAATGTTTTAATGATTCATTTTTTGTGTGCACTCTACATTTGTTTTCCATTTTACATATCTATAATTTTTTTCATTATCATTTTCATCATTCGTTTTTCATTCTGTAAGTCCCTAGGTGATTTGTCGAACTATCTAGGATACCCTGAATCCCATTTTTTTGGAGGCCCTAGGGATTTGGGGTTGAGGCTACTACACTAGGACTTTTGATTTTCTAGCAATCAAATTTTCCAATTACAACATTTTATAGTTTTGTTTTGTGTTTGAATTAAATTTGTTATTTATTCTTAGTGCATTTATACTACTTTGATCTACAATCATACTATTTATCTCATTTTGCATTTCATAAGTCCCTAGGTAATTTGCTGAACCATCTAGAGCACCTTGAATCCCATTTTTTTGAAGGCCCTATGGATTTTGTATTGAGGCTAGTACACCGAATCTATTAGTTTTCTAGCAACTGAATTTTTTAGTCGCAATAGTTTTCTCAGTGGTTCAAGGAGAGCCTTTACCAAATTTTTGTGACCATATTTGTCTTTCCCATAGCCAACATTGCAAGTTAAAAGCATTTTTCTAATTTTTTATAGCCAAAACATTGAAAAAATCAATGTTATCCTTTCCCCCCTATGACAAATACTACAGCATGAAAATTGTAGGTGGTTGGGTGTTAGCTTTTCACAATAACTACTATGAATTTTTCTTATCCAAAGCCAGCTTTGATAGCTTTCCCTACTTTTTCTTTTTGGTACCAATGTTTTTCATTTTCCAAAGTGGGTGATGCANGTACTTCATTTTTAGCTGTTGTTTCTTTCTTTTAAACATTTTTGAATTCCATTTGCTGGAATTTACTTCTTTTTTATCATTTATAGCCTATTTTAAGCCATTTTCAACACTATAGCCATGTCTGTCCAACAACCCATGAAGTTTCCCTTCACCCTCACTAGCAAAGGTCCTAGCCAACAAGCCATGAGGGTTGAAGGGGAAATTTCTGAATTTATGACCATAAACAAAGAGCATTGCTACTAAATTTGTGAAAAAATGTAGGCTAGCCTCCTAATTTCACATGTGAAAGTAGAGGCAAAAAGGAAGTTTGAGCTCATACATTGGGATGGGAAGGAGAATGCCCCCTCCCCATATTACTAAATACCCATCAATGATATCTATGCAAGTATCCTAGCCCAATTCATTGTAATTTAGGAGGAGGATGATAAACATAGCTCGAAAAAAAAAGGAGAAGGATAAATTTAGGATAGAATCTGAGTCTCAAAAAACTTTCTAGAAGAATTGTTCCAACAAACATCCCCCAAGCAAGGCCACAATACCTTCCTCTGATGCTTTTATTCTCTCCATGGACATGTTGCCACCATCTTCCACTCCCTCCTACCCTACCACGACTAGTTCCACATTGTTCATAGTCACTCATCAAATCTAATCAATGCCACAACCAACAAACTATAATACATTTGTGTCATTTACTACATAGTCCTAATCCATACAATCATTGATGGTGGTTTTCATCATCACAAATCCATTAACTACCCATGTAGGATCCACTATGGGACCCCAAGCAACTTAGGGGTCACACACCCCATTTATTCTATTTATGCATTAGGCACCGACATAAATATCCATTTCCTTGTTTGGCCTACAAGCTAAAACCATAACACAATAGCTTCCTTCCATCTTATAACCATTATCAAATCCATAAGCCTCATAACAAATTTCATAGCCATATGTACAAACCTCATAGCCAACAGGGCCATCACAAGGCCTGGACCAAGTCTTCCAGATGATCTAGGACCTGACAGAGAAACTAAAGAGGCTTAAAGCCTCTACTTTACAAACTATCAAATTATGGACTTCTACCATGATGATCCCATTAGTCTTGTAGTCCTACCCTTGACAACTCCTCCTAGTGTCCCCATTCCCCAATTTATCAAGCATTATGGAGAAGGTGATCCCAATGCTCATCTTATTACCTTTTGATTTAAGTGCTTACTCTTGTAGCCATGGGCTCATATCATCATAAGGATTTTTCCTATGTTCTTGATAGGAAAGCACTTAATTGGTACCCTGCATTACCTAGAGGATCCATATCCTCTCTAGAGGACTTGATAGCCCAATTTGTCAAGTACTTCAAGGATAACTTAAAGCCTGATACAACATTTGACCAACTCATGAAGGTCAAGCAAAGATCCCTAGAACCCATGCAAAAGTTCATTCCATGATGGAATGGGCTGCTGAACAAAATACCAAAACCTATAGCTAAAGCACACCTATTGTCTATATTTAAGAAAGTAGTTAATGACTTTATTAAGTCCAAGCTCTACTGCCTTGACCTACGATCCCTCGTCCAAGAATTTTCCCAAACCAATAACATAGAGGATGCTATGGAGGCCAATCATGATCTAGCCTACATAGAATATAAAAATAAACATACACATAGAGACAAAGAGAAGAATAAAAAAAATACGATTATAGCAACTGTAACCAAAGAAGGAAAGACCACAAACTAAGAGCCAAGGAACAACCCACCCAAGGCACACACTAATGACTATAATAGCCAACCTTCAACCTCTGGGGCCACTACATCAACAATAAATAGACCTAACTTCAAAAGGAAGAGCAAGTCTAAGTACACTATGCTGCCACTAAAACCATCAGAGATGTTAGAAAAACTTTTGAAAAGTGGGCATATTCAATACAAACAAATGTCTAAAGAATTCGAAAAGAAGCATGATAGGCTCTATGAAATAGCCAAAGACCCAACTATAACAATAAAAGATGACCCATAGCTACCTAAGTACTTCAAGTTAGACTACTTCTATCATTATCACTAACTACTTGGTCATGACATAGACTTCTACCTTGTGCTAAAGGATTACCTACAAAGGAGGATAGATAGTGGAGAGCTAGTCTTAGATGCTTCCAACCTAGTATGATTGACCAAGTTAAGTAATCCCTCAAGCAAAATGCTACAACTCTAAGCTTATATGACCTAATCATGACTTCTACCACATATTGTGAGATGCTAGTCAAAATGTTAACTTCCATCCCCATTAGTGAGAACATCCCCACTAACAATGAATCTATCCATGTAGTGATGGTTCCTCCCATAGCAAGCAAGGGAAAGTCAACACCCCTAGTATTTCACAATAGAAAAATCAAGGTTAATCCCCAAAATGGTGAAGCAGGGCTCCTATGTTCATAACCATATGTGTATGGTAGTTTAAAGTGCATCGGATGCATGTTAATTATGGAGTTGCAACTAACATCATCCCATGCACCATTGTTGAACACTTGGACCTAACTAAGTAGATAAAGCCTACATCAACAACTTCCCTCAAGTCTTTTAATAGATCCAGGGTTTTGATTAAGGGGTCCCTCTCTTTGAATTTTATGGTAGATGAGCAATTCTTAACAACTGCTAATTTCTTGGTGATGGAGGAGACACTAGTGTTCAACCTTATCTTGGCAAGATCACGGTTGACTCAAGTATGAGCTATGTCCTCATCCTTCCATCAAGAAATTCACCTTTTTATGAGGGAGTTGAATCATCATCCATAGTAATGTAGTTCTCTTGGCTATCAACAATGTGAACATAGAGCAAGGATCTGAGGTGGAGCTTCAAGAGGAAACTCACAACCATGAAACCCATCAATCCAAGAGAGAGCAATAACCTAATAATGACAATGATAACCAATAGCATGTGTTATGGAATGAACTCACTTTTAACATTATCAGTGAAGGTGATGGTGAATACAAACTTTTGCAAAGTAGACCTTGCTCATTCCCTAATCTTTCAAAGATTAAGCAGAAATTGCACAAGTAAAGTGCACATTAGCCTCTCCATGTCCTTATATCTAGATGCATTGATAGCCATGTAGCCTAATTTGGTATACCTTTTTATGTACTTTTTTTTTACTATTTATGCATGTAGCCTACGTTTCTACTTTGAATTTTTACTTATTTATTACACCTTTCTCATGATATAAACATTGAAAAGCTTCAAAAACTTTAGAACATAAAATCACAAAAACAAATATAAGTTTCTTTTTCATCATGGCCTACCATGGCCTTAAACTAGCAAAGATAATCACACAACATAGCCTACTATGGCCTTAAATTGGCATCACAATCTACTAAGATTTTAAAATAGCAACATGGCCCTCCATAGGCTAAAACTAGCAACATGGCTCGCCATGGCCTTAAACTAGCTAAATAATACAACCTATAATCTCCATGGCCTAAAAGTGGCAAACATCTCTTTTATGATGTTCTTTTTTAGCCTATTATCACATCAATTATCCATCTAATTCTATAATCAAAATTGTCCACATAGCCATTTACAACACTTACTGGAACAATATATATAGCAAAAAATGAAACTAAAACTTTAAATTTAAATTTGAAGTATCCATAACATACATAGCCATGGCCACACTATGTGGCAAAAATGTCAAAAAAAAATAATAGCAACCATCTAAAACATAGTCTTGGCTAACATTAGTCATCAACATGAAAATAAAAGTAATATAACCAACAACCTTAAAATGAGCAAATGGAGGATGCTAAGGGGTATCTGGAGAAGAAAGTGATGGATCATCTCTACCCTCACTGTTAAGGCCACCAATGTCTTCTAATGTGTGAAATAAAATAACACATAGCTAGTTAGTAACCAATGGCCAAAACCATAACTTATAACAAAAACTAAAACATAAAATACATCTAACCTATGGGGATTTTGATTTCACAACTCCTCGGGGTAGATGTGGAAGGCCTCCCTCCAAACAATGGAGGATCTAGTCCTCCATCATGTTGACCTAGTCAATGTCCCCAAGATCAATGTTGGAAAGGATGCCAATACTATCTATTGTGGTCCAAGTAGGTGGCTTCTAGGTAATAGCAGTTGTAGAAGTCTCACCTACAGTAGTAATAATATGAAGAGTAGGGAATTGATCCACCATGAAAGTACTCTCAAAAAGTTGATAAGAACTCTCCACCTAGATTCTTTAGATGAACAGCTCTCTCTTGCATCATTCAACCAACTCCTCCTTAAGCCACTTGAGGTAGGCCCCATGATCCACCCTATACTATCATTTATGGGCCTTTCATTTTTTACCCCACTCTAGGATCCAAGCACAATGATCTTTCAAATCCTTAACCTTCTGGGAGATGAGGTCTATCTACATTTTTTGTTCCACCATCTTCAATAAAATTGATACTTTGTCCTGAATGGTATGCTAGTAGTGGGTCCATGTGATCTCCTTGGTCTATAATTCCCCTGAGTTAGTTGGTTGGGCTTCTATAAAGGCCTTGCAATCTTGGAGATATCTAATCATCTTCTCCTACCAATAATTATTCTCCCTTAAGGCCATATTACAAACATAGCCTATAATAATGCCAAACAAGTCATGCATATAAACCAAATTCCTTACCTATCTTAGGTACAACCTATTGCAATCGATTGATGATTTCCTTAGCCATTCCATGCATGAAGTCCACCTTGTCTGGGGTCTCCACCCGTGTTTTTGCATGAAAAATAAGGTTAGGGGGCTAAATTTGTGGCTCAAGAACTACTATAAGCATAACAATCATCAAAGGTTTAGGATGAAAACCAAAACTAAATAATAGGGTATAACAAAAGCATTAAGGCATAGGCATACTAGGCTCTTTCTCTACTTCTTTTGCAATGACAATGGGGGATGTGCCCAATACCACCTCACCGAACAAAGCATCTAGATCATTTATGTCTACCTTAGGTTGTTGTAGGAGTGCCTCTTCCACACACCTTTGTTCTTCCTCTATCGTAACTTGGGCTTCCAGGACTTGATGCTTGTCTACAATCATAGCACATAGAAAACCGATTAGCATATGAAACCATAACATATTCATGAACTGGAAAACAACCAAACATAGATAAAGTAGACCTATGGCTACCTTCTATAATGGCTTAAGCTTAAAATTAAGCTTCCTTAGGGCGAGTTGGTCTGATGTCAGTGGTGCTTCCTCCATTATCCTCTTGAGCTTCTCTCTACCTACCCCTTAGACCTCCCTACGTTATCATTTGGCCTCCAATAAGTTCACTAGAAATGTAAGAGGCTCCTCATCATCTATGCTATCAGGGGACTCACACCACCTACCATCAAGATCTTTAATGGTACTAGATAGTGTAGCATTCATCCCCTCTAGTGGATTTTGGGCCTGCATCATAGGATAAATGTGCTTTATCCAAGGCTTAGAAAGTTGACTTGAGTCTTGGGGAATCCATCACTCATTCCTATACATCACTAGAAACTCCATAAACCTATTTAAATAACCCACAAAAAATGAAAAATTCATGTGGATTATTATAGAGTTATCTACATTGTGTCTAAGGATCTCCTATTAAATCCCAATAGCCAAAGAAATTGTCCAATTGAACCTAATGCCATCCATCAAGACCTTCTTCAAGGTTCACCTTTATGCTTGACAGTCATCTTCTTTTGTGATAATAATTTTGGAAAAACATGAGACATGAACAAAGGATATGATTTCTTCACATTAGGATTTGTGAAGCTATCCATGGAAATCCTGGAGTGGCCCATGTTAGCATCAAGCCACTCTAAAAGTTCCTCACAATAGCCTAATTCCTTCACTATTCTAGTGGGAACCTTTGCCCCATTAGCGAGGACATCAAACAAGTTACAAAATAGGCCCTCATCAATGTCCATGTTAACCTTCATCTCACATATGGTGATCCTAGAATGACCAACCTTCTGATTGAAGGATTCAATGATGTGCAGCACCTCTGCAACAAGGATGGAAGGGATTGGTGCCATAAATACATCAAGCAAACCTACACATTGGATGTTTACTTGAATGTACCTAGGCACCTATCACCTCAATCATTCATGTGTTGGTATCACCCCACCAAAATTTAGGATGAGCGTATCCTCATTACATACTCTTGAAACTGGTATGGTGACATCAGCAAAGGTGGAAGCTCCTACAAATAAACAACCAATGTTTAGCATCAACATGAGCAAGTTTAACAACTAGTCAAAGAAATAGAACACAAAATTTTTGTAACCATAAAACATTAGAAGTTATAGCCTTTATGTTTACCTTTCTTCTTTTTCTTTAGTGTGGTTTGAGCAAAGGTTCCAACTACAAGGGTTCGATCCATGGAGTTACTAGAGTCTACCCACCAGTTGTGTATCGTCCCATCATCCTTACACTTACAAGGTTGAACCTTGTAGTATATGCATCAAAGTCCCCTCTTAACTATTGATACATAATAGTTCTAACCTAGGAACCCTTGGTGAATTCATCTAGGGTAGTTTGAGCCATTGCAAAGGTTTCATCATTAATGTTCAAGCCTTGATCATTGACTTGGTACCTGCAAGAAGTTCATAAAACAAACAGAGTTACACAAAGTAATTCATCCAATGAAGCCATAAAAATACTATGAAAACTATGCTTACTCTTGTAGATGATACACGATGATGGGCAGGTTCTAGAACAATGTGTGGGATCTATGCACCACCATTAGAGTATTGTCAACATTATACTAACTATACTCTGGCATCATTTAGATCTCTATGAGGTAAAATGGGCTAATCACATCTGCTACTCCCCCTGGTACCTTAGAAGGTAGATTGTTAATAATTAACTTGATAATTAGGCTAGATGACCAAGGCAACAAGGTCTCCACTATGGCCCTAGCCACATCCGCAGACAAGTGTGATCATACCATCACATTTAAGTTCTGTAGGATGTAGGAAAGGAATTCTCTTATCCCAAGCTAGAACCATAGTGAAACCTTCCCCAATGACATGTTAAGAAGTGGAGTATTGGTCATGGAGTGGACAATGTAGCATAAAATTCCCACCAACTCCACAATGATGAGGATGGGCTTCAAGTAGACCCTACATGCAGCAAAGTAAAAACACTATGATGAATTAGAATTTCTTAATAAGTTTGGAAAAACATCCTAGTTGGAGGTGAGATTAGCCTCCATAAAAAGCTCTAAGGTGTTTATCTAAATTAGCTTAAGAAATCCCATATAAAGCATTATTACAAATTTTCATACCCTTTTCCTTTATATCTGAAATATTATAACAAAAACTCCACAACCCAAAATTAAGCTTTAGACTAAACCATGTCTAAACCTCAAAAAAATCATATAGCCATAGTAAAAAGCTTGCTAAAAATAGTAAAATCCTTTACAAATTTAAAACATAAGTTTTACATATCCTTAAAAGCATGGGAGTTGACAAGAAAAATTTGTATGCATGTCATCTTCAAAGGATAAAGTGCTACAACCAGAATTTTTCCTTATTTACACATCCATAACCAAAATTACATTAAACATTCAGGCAAGCTTCGATTTTATTAATTCCATCATAGAAGGAATCCTAAAATCACAAGCTTTTTACCAATGATGATTACAACTAGAGATCTACACTAACAAAGGGGGTATTTTACAACTAGCTAAAAACACCACAAAATTTTGGCCTAACACTTTTAGACAGGACTCAAGCTAAGTCATGTCGCTACCCAACATGAGTACAGCATGACCAAACTTGAGAGCCTCCAAAACAACATTAAACAGCCCAAAATGGAGTAACAAAGATCTCCCAAGGGCCCATAGATGACTACAGAAAGTCTGAGCATCAAGAATCAAGGGTTTTAGGCCCAAAAATTGCAAGTTTGGTCACACACACTTTGGTCATGTTGCCCAGCGTATGACAAGCATGACCAAATTTTGGAGCCACAAAATCGTGTTCAAGTAGGCCAAATTTGGGCACGCATACCCCCCTTGAGCATCATCAAAGTTCCCTACAGCTCCCAGCATCCACAACCTTGAAATTCAAGCTCAAAATCACATGTTTTGAGCCACTTTTAGTTGTTCATGCTAAGGTCACGCTGCACAGCATGACCACAACGTGACCAAAAAAGAACAGCTCAATTCAGGCACCTCCAGGAAGAATTTTGATGTGAATTCAACTCCCAAGAGCTAGGAAAAAATTTTACATGTTTACAGGCTTCAAAAAATCAAAATGTGGGCCTTAAAGGAGGTGTTTTCAGTTGATTATGCTGGAGCTACATTTTCTTACATTGCACAACGTAAGGATCAGCGTCACCAACTTTTGGAGCCCCGAAACTGAGTTAAAATAGGCTGAAATTGAGCACAAGGACCCCCCATGACCTTCACCAAGGCCCCCACTAGCTCCTATCCTCTAGAAAATCAAAAGTTTGACCTTAAATGAGGTTTTTTCAATTGATTATGCTAGAGCTACATTTTCTTACTCTGCACAGCGTAAGGGTCAGCGTCACCAACTTTTGGAGCCCCAAAACTGAGTCAAAATAGGCCGAAACCAAGCACAAGGACCCCCCATGACCTTCACCAAGGTCCCTAGTAGCTCCTAGCCTCAAAAAAATCAAAATTTGGGCCTTAAATGAGCTATTTTCAGTTGCTCACGCTGAAGCTACATTTTCTTACGCTGCACAGCGTAAGGATCAGCGTCACCAACTTTTGGAGCCCCAAAACTGAGTCAAAATAGACTGAAATCAGGCACAAGGACCCCCCATGACCTTCACCAAGCCCTCAGAAACTCCTAGCCTCTAGAAAATCCAAATTTAAACCTCAAATTTTCCATTTTGACTTGGTGATGCTGGTGTTACTTTTTCAGACGCTGCACAGCGTAAGCATAGCGAAACCAAGCAAAAATAAGGCCAAAATGACATCCAAATCAGCCCAAATTTGGCACACAAAATCCTCATGAGCCATGGCATCCAGATCCACTTTGAAAACAGGTCTCACAGGTCAAAATTACGTTCAAAATGCACTATTTTCAAGTCATATGCTGTTAGTCACACTGGCATGCTTCCAACAACGTAAACCCAACATAAGCACTTTCATACGCTAGATGTTGGATGTTGGACACTAGACGCTGATGCCAAGACACACTGCAAACATGCCAGAGCTAGATCCATGCATGCTGGAGGCCTTGGCAGAGCAAAAATAGCACAAATTTGCAGATCTAGAGGCCAGACACCTAGATCCACGCTTGTACATTAACATTTGTTGCATTTTTGGCATTTTTTTATGTTTCAAGTTCTTACGCTGGGCATTATGCACGCCAGTGTAAGAGATCTTGGACGCTGCACTGTACATTATAACATTTCGTGCATCAAGTCAATGCACACACCTGTCACCCGATCTGAATTTTTCTCACCCCACAACCACTAATATTCTTCCAGATCTAAATCTCACACCCAAGATCCTATAAATCCCCTATTTTTCCACTAGATCAAAGGGGGGAGAAAATTGGAATCTAACACTTAGGAAATCTGGGCATCAATCTCATATGTTGGGCTTCATACAGACTTGGATGCTATACACGTACGATCCAAAACCTGCATCTTCCCAGCATCCATTCTCATCCATCGGGGCTAAACATCTGCCTTGCGATCAATCCACAATTGCATTCTGACTGATGCACATTCTAATTATTTATCGATACAAATAGTTTTCATTACTGCCTAGATTTTTGTAGTTTACATTAATTTCCATGTTCACATTTTTCCTATTTTCGTTGTTTAAATAGTTTACATTCGTTTTCATTTGTTTACGTTTAGTTTTTTGCATTTGTTTACATATAACCCAACATACAGCGATTGCGTACGTTTGGGGAAGTCCTCGTTTGATTCACGTGTCGACCATTCAAGGCACCCTGCCTCTGTTAATTTCTAGCTTGCCCTGAGGCGAAGGCAGCGTCTTACTGTTTTGTCCATAGATCTCTCGGTTTCCATTCATTCCAGCCTCTTGCCGATGATTTCGAACGGTACAGTAAAATGACGCTAGGAGGGCCGAACTTGTTTTCTATTTAATCAAAACACTGATCACGTTACCTATTCAAACGCTACCCAAACCAAGTTCTGAAACCATGTTGCTACAGTGCTTACGTTGTTATAGTGTTCATGCTGCTACAGTGCTCACGCTACTATAATGCTCACACTGCTACAGTGCTTATGCTGCTATAGTGCTCATGCTGCTACAATGCTCACGCTGCTACAGTGTTCATGCTGCTATAGTGATCACGCTACTACAGTACCGCTACAGTGTTTTTTTAACAAAAACACACAAAACGCATCCGTTTCAAAGCTGAATTCATTGTAATTCACACCTAGATAAATTTTCAGTGTTCACACGCTGGACACTTAGACAAATTTTTAGTGTTTACACACTGGACACTTAGACAAATTTTTAGTATTCATACGTAGACTGTTGGTCACACTAACATTGGTCACGTTGACGTTGGTCACGTTGACGTTGGTCACACTGACATTGGTCACGCTGGACAGTCCAGTCACATTGCACATGCTGCACATTCCACACACTACACACGTAGCCCGAAACACACTCAGCACTTGTTAGCCAGCCCATACGCTGCCCCGTCACACATCACCATGGAGTCATCTTAGAACTCTAAC
>MNCI01001988.1:98112-117957 GCA_015680685.1 Gnetum montanum | reverse complement strand
GCAAATGCATGGGGCCACTTTCACTACATTGGCCCTGCACATCCAAGGTGTCACTTCACAGTTTGTGGCTAGGCAACGAACCATACCCCTTGTTCAACAACCCACTCACTTCAACATGCCACACCCCACAACCACCACTCTGAACGTTACTCCACAGCAACAAATGACAACCCAACAATCTCCCCAACCAACTAATCTTCCTACCACTCAATAGTGGGTAGAAGCAAAAAAATGGATGCAAGCGTTAGCTGACGAGGTAAAGCACCTCAAAACCTCCAACACTGAAGTAGTTAAAGTACTGGACTTCTACCATGATGATCCAATTAACTCTTCAATGCCACCGTTAGCTTTGCGAAAGGGAATCACACTGCCCCAGTTAACCAAGTACAATGGGAATGGAGATCCAAATTCTCACTTAGTCACATTTCGATTAGAAACTCTATTGCTTCAAACTTGGCCTCACAAAATCTTGCGCGTATTTGCTATGTCCTTAATGGGCGTAGCCTTAGACTGGTACCAAGCCCTATCATGTAACTCCATATCCTCTCTTGAGGATCTATTACACCAGTTCGTTACTAGGTTTAAGTACAACCTGAAGCCTGAAGCAACACTAGACACTCTGATACAGGTGAAACAAGCACCACTTGAGCCTATGCAAAAGTTTATCCAATGGAGTGTAGTCCTTAACGAACTTCATGAGCTCATCCTTGAAACGTATTTGCTTACGATTCTGAAGGGAGCCGTGAATGACTTCGTTAAGTCAAAACTATACTACCTAAGCATTCAAACATTGAGCCAAGCCTTCACGCAGATCAAGAACATTGAACAAGCTGCACAAACTAGTAATGATCCTACCTATGTGGCTTACAAGAACCAACACATTGCTAAATAAAATACAACAATGAAAACTGTAGCCGCAAGCACAAAAACAACAAACACCAATACCAACCTGCATACAATGACATGGGCCACCCCAAGGCCCAACTTTTGGCACAAGGATCGCTCTAAGTATACGCCGCTAGCCACACGACCCTCTGAACTACTAGAGCAACTCCTCAAAACCAGGAAAATCCAATACAAACAAGTAGCGGAGAATGTCCACCAAAGAAACGACAGGTACTGCGAGCTACTAAGGAACCCCACCTTAGTAGAGCCAAATGAGCCCCTGATCCCACGACACTTCAAGTTAGATCAATTCTTTCACTACCACCAGATGTCCGGTCACAATACTGACAACTGTCATGCCTTACAGGATGATCTTCAAGCAATGATAGAATGGGGCCAACTCAACATCAACACCTTGAGTCAACGTAGCATAGATGATGCCTCCTATGTCATAAACTCCATTAGCATAGGAAGCAAGCCCAAACCTATGCGGCAACCTTTTGTGATCTGTGTGCCTCTTAGTAAGGCAACAATCCCCTCTTCCTCCACAAGCAAGAGGCCTCCCATTGTCATCTAGGTGCCACCTTGAGCACCTGCAAAACCCTTCATGGTCAAAGTACCACCGCAATCATCCGCTAAGACATTAAACTAGCATGATGCACCAACCACAACCGCAAAGAAACCTTTCGTCATCAAGGTGCCACAACAAGCTAGTCAAACACCAACAAATCCTCCCAAACTACCATTTGTCATAAAGGTGCCACCATGTGATGGCCCCTCACCTACCCAGAGCCCAATCATAGGTAATGTCTCAACCTCTTCTCCCTCAAGAGTCAACCTTGCCAACAACACGGGTAAGCCTACCAAATGGTAGCAGAAGAGGACAAACGAAAAATGAACAACCTCCACACCCGAAACAAAAGCCATACCAAGCAAGAAACAATCGAACGTTGGGGCCCCTACCCCTAATCTCAAGCAAACCAGGCCCAAGCCCTCTATCCAGGAGGCCCATCCCTCAACCCACATAAAGGAAGCCAAAGCCAATACAATGACCAACAACACAGACTTCGTAGCTACACTAGCCCAGGTAAAACAAATGCTCAAATAGAAGAACACAACGATGAGCTTATACGACCTGGTCATGACTTTAGCCGTTCACCGCAAAGCCTTGGCTCAAATGTTAGCATCCATTCATGTTATGGAGGACATCCCCGTAAATGAGGAATCCATCCGTGTAGCGATTTCGCAACATACACCACAAGGATTAGGTTCAAACACCTTAACCTTCAACGATGATGCAGTTAAAGTCAACCCCGAACGAGGGGAGGTCACAACAGCTCCATTGTCAATCACTGTATGTGTTGGGCAATGTACCATTTGTAGAGTGCATGTTGATGACAGTGTAGCAACAAATGTAGCTTTATACTCTGTCATTGACAAACTAGGCATGGAAGACGAGATTATGCCAATGAAAACCACATGTTTAAAATCCTTCAATGGATCACGTGTCACAGTTAAGGGCATAATCACCTTAGCCTTTTTGGTAGGAGAAAAATTCCCCACCAGTGCGAAGTTCACTGTCATAGAAGAGATTCCAAGTTTCAACATGATTCTTGGCAGACCTTGGTTGATACATCAAGAAATCTGCCTTCCATATGAAGGTGGACAAGTCATCATACATGGCGATAACACTCCCTTTCAAGCCATCCATGACATAGACATGTCACAAGTCTTGAAAGAAGAGTCTCTTGATGGAACATCCATGGCAACAAACGCAACACCTAGAGCTAAAATACCCGAACGAGTGGTAAAAACTGAAAGCCTCCTAGAGCAACCAAAACCTAGCACGCTGCCTAGACCACGTTCGGCTAGGAAACAACCACATGATCAAGGCTCCCCTACAGCTAGAAACACATCTGATCCCCACCCACTCTTTAGCTTTGTTCATTGTGCATATGTCACCTTCGTTTACATTGTACTAGCTTACACGTTTACATGTGGCCCGAAAAGGCCTTAAACTAACACACGGCCCAATACGACTTTAAACTACCACGCACAGCCTGAAAAGGTCCTAAACTACCATTTTTTGCATTGTTTTCTATTTTTCTTGTGCATTTAGGTTCTTTTTTCAGTAGTTACTACTTGACATTATGTTCTCTAGTTTCTTCTTTTGTAGAATCACCTAGACATACGTGCATGCATCCACACATCGTCCTAGCATCAGGATGGTAAACTGATACCATAGGACGTCCTGGCATTATGACAATAAACTGACACCATAGAGCTTTGTCCAAAATGATAATAAACTAGCACTCGTCTAGCATGACATTAAACTTTCACACTCATCTATCATAGTCCACTAAGACTATAAACTAGGTTGCTTCTTCACAATCCGCCAAGACTATAAACTAGCATGGCATCATCTGCTATGATGATAAACTGGCAACGTCCAACAAGTTATGATGTAAAACTAATCCATGATAGTCTACTAAGACTATAAACTAGCAACATCACTAGCCTACAGATCTACTACTGCATTCAACCACCTTTGCTCATCAAAACCTGTTGCACGAAACTAATGTTATTCAACATTTTGCTTGCCTGAAGCTTCACACGGTAACTCCATTCCACCAACTGCATTCAGGTCTAAAGTATTTAAGCTAACATCACTTGTGGTTTTCTTGTCTTCTTTGAGTTTCGTTTGTAGGATGACACTCTCAGGTGTTCGCTCACAGATGCACTTCATCATAGTGAAAAGGTACCACATTGTTCCCAATGCATGCAACCAGGTTAATCAATCCGCTCATGAGTACATTCCCAGTTCCCAGTGCATCCCTTATTCTCCAACATGTTCTCCCTATACTACTTAGTTACACCTCCTGGATACATCCCATTCACCCCAAAACTTGAACCACACCATTGCATACTGTGACTCTCTAAGCAGTTGCAACCCGCAACACAACATAGCACATGATACAACTACAAGCATATGATACGACTACAAGACATGAGCACGAGTACAACACTGAAAAAATGCTCTTTCCAAAAAAAATAACAAAAAAAAGAAAAAGATCAAAAAAAACAAAGAAATAAATCAAAGAGAAAAATACATCATAAAGACATTGGCTCTTCCCATACAAGCCCCAGGCGGGAAGGCAGGAAAACACTCATGTCTCAAGCAATCATGTCATACCACATCATCGTGTGGCTTTGGCTATTGACAACGGGTTCCCTCTGATACTCCCAAGGGTTCTGTTTCTCCAAAGAACGCACCACCTCATCGCATGGCTTTGGTTATTCACAACGGGTTCTCTTAAACATGATACAAGAGTCTCATTCCTCCAAAGGACGCACTTCCCATGTCTTGATCCCAAGTCTGCCAGATACTGGCTATCAACAAGGACCAACATGACTTGTTCACAAGAGCATTCCAATCCCACAGTTAAACCAAAAAAATCCCTTGATCAATCCCTAACCCCACAATTACAACCTCCTTCCCATGCATCTCAAAACCTCAGTTCCCGATCCAATGTACTTCTGAACATGGTGCGATGATATTCATCCAGGTGCCTGACGGACAGTGCTTGATGCCAAGTTGCTCATGGTGTTTTGTACTTCTTTTTCAATGCCTCTGAGGTGGATTCCTCCAGGCGTAAACAAAGAGGAGCCAATGAATACACCACAAAATTTTGGCCTAATACTTTTAGACAAGACTCAAGCTAAGTCATGACGCTGCCCAACATGAGTACAGCGTGACCAAACTTGAGAGCCTCCAAAACAACATTAAAAAGCCCACAATGGAGCAAGCAAGATCTCCCAGGGGCCCATAGATGACTACAGCAAGTCTCAGCATCAAGAATCAAGGGTTTCAGGCCCAAAAAAGTGCAAGTTTGGTCACACACACTTTGGTCACACTGCCTAGCGTATGACCAGCGTGACCAACATTTGGAGCCCAAAAATCATGTTCAAACAGGCTGAATTTGGGCATGCAGACCCCCTTCAGCATTACCAAAGTCCTTTGTAGCTCCCAGTGTCTAGAACCTTGAAATTTGAGCTCAAAATCACATGTTTTGAGCCACTTTTAGTTGGACATGCTGAGGTCATGCTGCACAACATGACCACAGTGTGACCAAACAAGAACAACTCAATTCAAACACCTATAGGTAGAATTTCAACATGAATTCAACTCCTGAGAGCTAGGCAACAAGGTACATGTTCATAGGCTTCAAAAAATCAAAATTTTGGCCTTGAATAAGGTGTTTTCAGTTGATTATGCTGGATCCACATTTTCTTACGCTGCACAGTGTAAGGATCAGCGTCACCAACTTTTGGAGCCCCAAAACTGAGTCAAAATAGGCTGAAATTGAGCACAAGGACCCCCCATGATCTTCACCAAGGCCCCCAGTAGCTCCCAGCCTCCAAAAAATTAAAATTTGGGCCTTAAATAATGTGTTTTCTATTGATTACGCTAGATCTACATTTTCTTACGCTGCACAGCGTAAGGATCAACATCACCAACTTTTGGATCCCTAAAACTGAGTCAAAATACATCAAAATTTGGATCACCAAGGTCCCTACCAGCTCCCAGCCTCTAGAAAATCAAACTTTGGGCCTTAAATGAGGTATTTTTAGTTGCTCACGCTCGAGCTACATTTTCTTACGCTGCACAGTGTAAGGATTAGCATCACCAACTTTTGGATCCCTGAAACTGAGTCAAAACAAACTGAAATTGAGCACAAGGACCCCCCATGACCTTCACCAAGCCCTCCAACAACTCCCAAACTCTAGAAAATCCAAATTAGGGTCTCAAATATTCCATTTTGACTTGGTGATGCTAGGGTTACTTTTTCATACTCTACACAGCATAAGGACAGCGAAACCAAGCAAAAATAGGGCCAAAACGACATCAAAATTAGCCCAAATTTGGGACACAAAATCCTCATGACCCATGGCATGCAGATCCACTCTGAAAATGGGTCTTATAGGTCAAAAATAGGTTCAAAATGCACTTTTTTCAGGTCATACACTATTAGTCACGCTGGCATGATTCCAACAGCATAAACCCAACGTAAGCACTTTCATACGCTGGACACTAAACGCTAGATGCTAGAGGCTGACGCCAAGACACACTGCAAACATGCTAGAGCTAGATCCATGCATGCTGGAGCCCTTGGTAGAGCAAAAATAGCACAGATCTACAGATCTAAAGGCCAAACACCCAAATCCACGCTTGTACATTAACATTTGTTGCATTTTTGGCATTTTTTTTAGTGTTTCAAGTTCTTACACTGGGCATTATGCATGCCAGTGTAAGAGATCTTGGACACTATACTATACATTGTAACATTTCATGCATCCGGTCAACTCACACACCTGTCACCTGATCCAAATTTTTCTCACCCAGCAACCACTGATCTTCTCCCAAATCCAAATCTCACGCCCAAGATCCTATAAATCCCCTATTTTTCCACTAGATCAAAGGGGGGGAGAAAATTGGAATCTAACACTTAGTAAATCTGGGCATCAATCTCATACACTGGGCTTCATATAGACTTAGATGTTGTACACCTCCAATCCAAAACCTACATCTTCCCAGCATCCGTTCTCATCCATCGAGGCTAAACGTCTGCCTTGTGATCAATCTACAACTGCATTCTGACCGGTGCACATTCAAATTATTTATCAATACAAATAGTTTGCATTACTACCTAGATTTTTGTAGTTTACATTAATTTTCCTATTCACATTTTTCCTCTTTTCGTTGTTTAAATAGTTTACATTCATTTTCATTTGTTTACGTTCAGTTTTTTGTATTTATTTACATATAACCCAATATACCGCGATTGCGTACGTTCAAGGAAGTCCTTGTTTGATCCACGTGTGAACCATTCAAGGCACCCTGCCTCCATTAATTTCCAACTTGCCCTCAGGTGAAGGCAGGGTCTTACTATTTCGTCCGTAGATCTCTCGATGTCCGTTCATTCCAGCCTCTCGTCGAAGATTTTGGACGGTACACTAGCTATTTTTATTAAAACTATATTTGTAGCAATCCTAAAATTTTACATTAAAAACTCAAACAAAACCTAAACGCCCACCTCCAAAAAATATTTGTTCATTTAGTGCACCATAACTCCAAGTGCACTAAAGTGCAAGTGGGGGAAGTCTCTTCCATGTTGAGATTTATGGGAGTTAAGCTCAAAAATTTAAAATTTAAAATTTTTGGATTATGGACCCCACCATGTGCCTTCCCTCTTAGCCAAAAAATTGCATCAATGCTGAGTTTTGATTACTTTTGACATAACCAAACCTTAACTCCCATGCATCCACACTAGGGATATCATGCCTAGCATGGATACATGCCTCCCATTTTACAAAACCATTAAAATATAACTATCTTACCATTTTTAGTAGCTACAACCTACCTTTTCAAACTCGAGCTTTCAAAAGAGGGTTAGAAATTGAAAAATATGGACAATTTGGGTTTCCACACTAGGGAAATAATTCCCAACATGGAAGAAAATTAGTAACACCCATTCTTATTTCCCAGCATCCATCTAGCCCAAGATTGTCCCATGAAGTGAGGCCACATGGCCTAGAATTGCTCTAAGAATCCTCGGCAGCCTCAAAACCTCACCAAGCCTAGTTGAAACTAGTTGAAATCTTCAGATTTGCTGTTTTAACATTGGGGGAGGCTTCACCCATGCTAATCATCTCATCCCTATCATGGATGGATGGGGGAAGCTAAAAATTACCAAAAGTGGTTGCCTAGTAGCCATTTCTCAAAGCCTAATGACCACTAGATCCTACTAAAGCCCTCTAGAGCATTTGAATGTTCCAAAAGTAGTTAAATATGACACAATACTACCAACCCCCTCTCATCCATGCTAGGGCCATCATGCCTAGCATGGAAGAAATGGAAAATATTGCATGAGGCACTTAGAAGCCTCCAACCTACTAAATCTTGGTACCTAATATTGACTATTGACACTAGTAGCCCCAAAGGTTGACATGCATGGTTAATTGGAAGTTGAATTGGCCTAGATCTAACTTTCATGATTCTTCCATGTTGCCCAACATGGAAACTAGGAGGATGGAGCTAAGAAGGTTGGTGGGGATCCCAAAATAAGAAAAGAACATCATATTATCTCAAACTAACATAATAACCTTCATAGACTTTCTAGATGCCACTAGAATTCCAAAACTCAATAAAAATCAACCCCCTAAAGTTCTTCTAGACTAGGGAGAACCTAAAGAAAGCTCAAAAACCATCTAGGAAATCTCAAAATTGATCAAACTTTACATCAAACCCTACTCCACAACCCCAACAACCCTGGAGGCATACATGCAAAACATATTAATGTCAAAACTAGCCTAAATCTAAGATTTATGGTTCTTCCATGGTAGTGATCCCTTACTCCAAGTTTTCCAACATGGAAACTAAAGGGAGGACTCATTTTGAACTCATAAACACCTCAAAACAACATCACATAACCTTGTATGCATCCTAGAACCATTTCAACAACTATTAGAGCCTTCAAACCTCAAAAAATTGGTCCTAAATGACTAAAACATGGTTCCCCCTAGTATTCCATGCTGAACTCCCTAGCCTCAATGTGGGAAAAAGGGGGAAGCTCAAAAACACTTGGAAGTACTCAAAACTACCAAATTTTTACATGACACCCTAGGCCTTGGCCGTAGGGACTCCAAAAGTTAACATGCATAGTCGATTGTGGCATGAACTAGCCTAGATCTAGGATTCCTGTTCCAACCACATTGGAAAATGTCCCTTCCATGCTAGGAAACATGGAAACAAGGGGGAAATCTACTTTTCCACTTTTGGTGGAAAGATGACACTCTTAAAAGCCAAAGATCTATGCCAAAGAAGCCTAGGACCTCTTACCCATAATATTTTACTTATTTTATTTTATTTTAACTTCCAAAATCCATTCGTCCCAATCTACATGTTGGAGCAACTTTTCCAATGTGGAACAAGGGGTAAGACCTTAGATACCCTTGCATGACCTTCAAATATGACTAAAATTAGTTAGAAACTTGTAGACTCATGAACTATAGCCCTAGGAACCTAGGAACCTAGTCAATGTGCTTCCATACCACTCTAAATACATAAAACAAGTGTCCCCACATTCTTCCACGTTGTGGATACTATGCTCAATGTGGAAGAAGGGGGAAAATTCATTTTAGCATGTTTTGACACCAATAATTGACTAAAACTACCTCAAAATGAAGGTAGATGATGCACAACTTCCAAATCTGGTTTTTAGCTATCTATTTGACCATGTTTGAGCCTATTTTTGCTTTGGATTTTTGTTTTCTAGATTGAGCCCCCTCTCTTCCATGCTAGCCATCATGAAAGAAAGGGCGTTAAACTCCAAAACCTACTTTTTTAACTTTACAAACCTTCAAAGTATCCAATTTTAATAGATTGACCCTTTGCTACCTTGATGAGGCCCTAGAATCTTAATTTTGGACCTTTGTATGCCCCAAAATCCACTTTCCTAAGTTTCCATGCTAAGGTTCCCTTCTTCCATGCTAGCCAACATGGAAATAGAGGGGGCCCAGTGTGGAAGTTTCAACACTCTCAATTTTCATGCTCAAATAGCCTAGAAACAACCTTGACTAATGACCAAACTTACCTAATATCCTTGTAGCTCTAAATCATGGATCTCTAAGGCCTAAAACTAGAAAACTCTAATCCCTTTTGATCTATATTAGCCAAAATTTCACTATGTGTAGCATGTTTGTCTTAATTTACCCTTATTACATGATGTTTTGACTTGTTTTTGGCCTTATGTTGCATTGTTAACCTTCATACCCTTTTTATACCCTTTGAACAGCCTTAAATTTTCCTTATTTTCCTTATTCTTGCTTTATTTACATTTGTTTAGCATTTTATTGGTGTCAGAAAATGGGGTTTGACCTTTCTTGACCACTTTTAACACCATGTGATCATGGCACACTATGATCTTAAACTTGCATCATGGCTTGCTAAGGCCTAAAACTAGCAAAATTATGACCCTTGTTGATTTGTAGCATTATTTCTTATACCTCCCTTTGTTTGACCTTAGTGTAACCTTTTTTTAACCTTATTGCACCTTTTTTGCTTGTTGTCCTCAAGAATGACCTAAAAAATAGTCAAAACCCTTAACTTAGAGGTAGGAAACATAACCAAAGACTCTCTAGTTGAGGTTCCTATCACAACACATAGTGGTGAGGAGAAAACCTTTAAACTATTTTTATCATTAGAACCTCAATAGGCTCAAGACATCACCAAGGTCCTACAAGTTAATAGTAAGATCTTTGCCTAGTCATATGAAGACATGCCAAGCCTAAACCCATGCTTATTCTAGCACAACATCATACTTGATCCTAGCATTAGATTGGTTAAGTAGAAAGTATGCAATATTAGACCTAATTTGGGCTTGGTAGTTCATGATGAGACCTCAAAGCTCTACTAACCTAGTTTTATTACGGTTGTTGACTACGCTGAATGGGTGTTCAACATAGTGGTAGTCCCTAAGAAAAATGGGAATATCCATATCTGCATCTATTTCTGAGACCTAAATAAAGTGACTATTAAGGATGACTTCCCTTTATGTAGTATTGATTAACTTATTGATACTACAGTCGGACATGCCTTGTTATTCTTCATGGATGAATTCTCAGGATATAACTAGATTAGGATTAACCCAGAGCACCAACTTAGCATGACCTTCATAACCCCTTGGAGTACCTTTTGTTATACAATGATTCCCTTTGGTCTTAGGAATGTAGGAGCAACATACCATAGAGCCATGACCTATATCTTCAACGATTACATGCTAGGTTTGCTTAACAATAATGTAGATGACATAGTCGTTAAGTCCAAAGTGGCTAGTCACCATGCTAATGACCTAGACCTTGTGCTTAAATGATTCCTCAAGTATGAGCTTAGGCTCAACCCCAAGAAATGTGCCTTTGGTGTTAAAACCGATAAGATTCTTGGCTTTGTAGTGTCTGAAGCAAGGATACATGTTGATCCTGATAAGGTTAAGGACATATCCCATTACATAGAGCACTAAGGATACATTTGTGGTTGTTGTTCATACTGCTCCTATCAAGGAGTGGTATGACAATATTAAATTTTACCTTATCATGGCAAATCCTCCCAAGGCTTGACTACTACTCAAAAGGACATTGTAGGCAAGCGATTGAAGCTATATGTCATCATAGATAATAACACATTATGTTGACGATCCTAGGATGGTATACTCCTAAAGTGCTTAGGTAAAATTGAAGCCAAAATGGTCCTAAAGAAAGCTCATGAGGGTGTTTGTGGAGGACATGTAAGACTGAGAGCTATGGCCACTACAATTAGATGATTAGGCTACTATTGAATCCTTATGGAAAATAATTTCTTGCAAAAGGTTAAGCATTATGACACATGTCAACAGTATAGCAGCCTCATACATCTACCATGAACTAAGTTTCATACCAACTTAAATAAAATGGTCATTCCAACAATGGGGGTTAGATATCATTGGATCCATAATGCCTAAGTCTTTTGCAAGGCATAGCTTCATCATCACCACAACTGAATACTTTACCAAGTGGGTTGAGGCTATTCTCCAAAGAAAGACTACATCTTAGCAAGCCTACAAATTCATCCTAGATAACGTTATAGCCCATTTTGGCATATGCAGGGCCATAGTTATGGATAATAGATCATAATTTAGTAGCCAAGAAGCAAAATATTTCTATCATGACCTAGGCATTAAGCATTCTTTCTTGTCATCTTATTACCCTAAAGACAATGGACAAGTGGAAGCAAGAAATAAGTTCATCATCAACTTGGTCAAGAATATGCTCAAGAATAGCAAGCAAAAATGGCATGAGTGACTTGTCTATGCACTATGGGCATACAAAACAACCTATCGCACGACAATTGGTATGATCCCTTATAGCTTAGTTTATGGTTCTAAAGTTGTTTTACCCCTTAAATTACAAGTGCCATCGCTTTGAGTAGCCTTGACCAACTTCATCAACAATGAGTATAATGAGTTATGGATAGCAACCCTAGACTTGATGGAGGAGCAATGTATGCAAGCACTTGCTCACATCAAACACTATCAAGAGAGGAAAAAGTAGTAGCATCACCATAACTTGACAATGCATAAGATCAAGGAGGATGACCTGGTCCTCAAAACCATTCTTGAGCATGCAGATAAATGCTCAACAAAATAGAAAGGATCTTTCCTTATGACTAGAGCCTACTAGAATGTTGCATTTAAGATAGCTGACATGGATGGGAATGAGCTAGAAAATCTAGTCAATCATTCATATCTAAAGCCATACTACATGTAGCCAACAATCATTGACAGCCAAGCTTTCTTTCAACAACCTACCAAGGCCTTAAACTATTACCATGACCTATCATGGCCTTAAACTAGTGACTTTAGTGACTTGGATAGCTTTTCTTTATCATCTCATGTGGCCTATATGCATTGTAGCATCATACTATGTAGTGGTGTTTTGTATTCTTTGTCAGTGCCTCTCGAGTCAATCCTCTAAATACCAACAAAGAGGAACCTCCACAAAGAGGCAAATTTTTATCATGTAGCTTTCACCCAATGAAACCCAAGGCAAAAATTTATCGTAAATGTGAAGATTGTAATCAACGAGAGGCAATCTCACATATTCTATACTTTTGGGATTGAAAAATGCCTTATAAATGGTCAAAGCCTCATTCCCCAAGTGAAAAAAGTCATCTAGTATCTATATTTAGGCTTGGGGGTCAAAATTACCTATTGGAATGCCAAAAATGATAATTTGATGTGTTTTATTGGGGGGGTATACATTTTTCTATGCTGGAAACACTTGCAAGGAATAAATCTCACCTACCCCCAATGTGTAAGGGTGGGGACTTTTCCCATAGCATGGAAACTCCCCACCCCCAAGGCTGGAGACTACATACACAACTTGGAAACCTTTCCCCCCTCACCATGGAAGTTTTCCCCCAACCTAGAGGCTCCACCCCCACCATGGAAAATGCATGGCCCTAGTATGGAAGCCATAAAAGCTAGATTTCAACACTCCATGCACTCCAACATTAGCTAGCCACTTCAGCAAGGATGGTAGAAGGCTCAACATGAAATAACTTTCTCTAGTGTGGGAGGTGTTTCCTCATTACTATTTATAGTAAATGGAATGGTCATTGGAAAGCACTTACTATATATAGTAACCCCCTAGATTTGGACACCCATCTTACTTGTATGAGATAAAAATTTATAGTAAAATTATGGCCAATTTGTAGCCATTCTACAACCAAATTGTAGCCAAATTACAGTCATTTTGCAACACCATTCATGGCCTAAAACCTATAAAAACAATACTCAAACATCATTTATAAGTTTCACTCTTTTGGCACTTGAATACATTGAGCATACATACATTTTCCAAGCAATAGTTCCATACTCTAGCACATCCAAGAGTACTTTCAAACCTTTGCATAAACCCTACTCCTTGTGTATTCCTAGTGTGGAACCACTTTGGCCTTGTGACCCTATAACCCCTCTTGAGATTTGTGAGTTTTCAAGCTCCATGTCGCACTCATGGGATCTCCAACCCCCAACATAGAGCACTTGATCAGCTTGGATTCTTCACACTTATCAACTTCCAACAATAACCAACATTGCAGATCTAGAAGTAGCAGAAAAGGAGGTTCAATAGCATTAAGAGTGGTAAGACATCCTGATCATGGAGTTGAACACATTGGCTTCAACGAACCCTAAACCCAGACTCAAGTGAACCCCCTTGTTGTCCTCTTAGGCATACTTTGTACATGATCTCTTAACTCTCCATTATTTTATTTTTTGTAAAATAAAGTTAACAGTTTGTGTTTGTGTTTGAATTAAATTTTTCATTTATTCTTAGTGCATTTATACTACTTTGATCTGCAATCATACTATTTATCTCTTTTTTCATTTCATAAGTCCCTAGGTGATCTGCCAAACGATCTAGGGCACCCTGAATCTCATTTTTTGGAGGCCCTAGGGATTTTAGGTTAAGGTTGCTACACCAAATCTATTAATTTTCCAGTGATCAATTTTTTCAGTCGCAAAATAGCTAAGAGAAAGTGAGCTTCAATATCTAGTTTATTACATCTAATGTGATGTACATAAAATTATTTCTTTCCTTCTACATTAGATCATAACTATGTTAAAGCCTTCTACTTGACTATCTTGCATATATATTTAGGATATAGCTATACTTACTCCCAAGAGTTGTTTCATCACATTCTATAAAAATACCAACTATGGTCTTATGAATCCTCAAGAACTACTTTAAAAAAATTTTCATGCCTTGAGATATGCAATTTATGTATGTATGTAATGAAGTAGCACAAGAATTTTTCTTCTAAATATTATAAATCACATTCACCTAATAACATTAAGTAAGCTATTTGCATCTTCACCCTTAACTCATTAAGAAGAAAAGCTTTTTGTACTCTTTCAATATCTTTATAAAGTTTAGTACTGAGTCCAAGTCCTCAAATAGAAAATCCATACAACATAGTAGGATAGATAATAGTTTGAAAATTTTATATCAATGTCCAAGTCCAAAGTCCTAAATTATTGCACTTTATTTTGAAATAATACAAAGTCTTGAAACCTCATGTTATTCTTTCTTTGATGCACTTTTCTCACATGTAATTGGTCCTATAAATAACATCCAAATATTTAAAAGAATCTAATAATTAAACATTAATACCTCCACAATGACAATTATAGTAAGTATCTCTTATACCCTAATTCATCAATTTGGTTTTATCCACATTTACTCATATACTGTATCAACAACAAAAATTTTCTAAAATTTACAACATATTTTATATATCTTTTATAGTAGTGGATATTAAGGAAATATCATCTGCATACAAAAAGAAGACTCACTACTTGGGATCCAATTTTAATCACATGATTATCTTGCCTCATGCATAACCATTCCTACATTTTATCAACCAAAGAGAGCTAGAGAAAATGGACAGTCTTGCTTAACTCTAATTTTCCTTTGGAATTGAGATTTTTTTTTCAATTATTGTATTTAATTTTAATAATTACTTCCACATACAATCTTTGAGTTTCTACAAGCAATTCCAAAGGAAGGTCAATTTTATGCAAGCACAACTATAGTTTTGTGCAAACCACTAAATCATATAATTTTGCAAAAATCAATAATCTTATAGTTTGATTTTACATCTGTTAAACAACTCTAATTAGCAAAGGATTTTATTCCATAAGAAAATTGGCATATATTGTATCATCTTAATAAATTCATAATTCTTAAATATATATATCCTTCCTTTTAATCATATTTTTTAACATTCACTACAGTCATTTTTGAACTTGCATTGTACTTAACTAGTTCATTACAAACCTAGCTTATTTTGTATTTATGAGTCACTATCTTGATTCACTAAGCTTTATGAAAAACTTCTTTATAATTATTTTTCTTTCTTGACCACTATAACCTTCCATATGACATTCTCTTCTTATTTAAGAAACTAAACTAAGCTATGTATTGTACAACTTGGATATTTTCTTCATCTTTAGGAAACAATATTTAGTGCTATAATAATTACACTTATCTCCTGTACCACTCACTTCTTAACTTCAAGTCACTTCTTTAACCTTTTGGTTGTGCTGCTTGGGTGCTCATTATGAACTCTTTGTTTTGTAATGTCTACTTCATATATTTGAGTTACTAATTACTTTAGCTTTTTTATTTCTATACATCATGGTATATTTTCTACTTTAGTACTCTCCATTTAGTGATCCATTGATTCTTCCTCAGTTATTATTCTTTTCTCTCTCACATTCATAACTTGGATGTTGGTTCATAATATTTCATTGAAAGTTTGTAATGGTTCTCAAGTTATGAATCATACCTTCTTATTACAAATTACTAAAGAATAACCATGAATAGTCTAAAATAATTAACAAACTAATGATTGTACATTTTTTACTCATATAGTTCAATACTTCCATTCAAACATTAGTTTCATAACTTTGTTTCTTGTTTCATTTGAAGTTAATTAGTGGAAGTAAACATTTATGAGTGTACAAAACTTTATGATGGCCAATCACAAAGAATTATACATTCATAAGAATTAATAAAATAACTCTCCTATACTCACAAGTTCATAGAAACAACAAATGGTAGTAAGTACATAATAAACAAAAGAACTACAATTTTATTAATCTTCAAGTAACCAGTACATTATGAAGTACCAATATGAGGAATGGATAGAGTGGACTTAATTTCAACAATAAGAAAGAACCATGATACATGGTATGATTCAATAACTTAGGATTGAACTTCTACAAGATGAATAGTATATGTGTGTGGAGGGGAAAAATGGTGTTTACTAATGTATTGGACAACATCAATAATAATAATATTAGTCAGTGGCTCTATCATAAGAATTGATTAGACTTCTAGTTATGGTTGATGCATGAAATCCTTCAATAGATCCATCTCTTTTTGTAATTGTGCAACTTCTTCTTAATATGCAACAACTTTACCTTCTTTAGAATTTAACTTTAAACAATATTCTTTAGCTAATTAATTTGTTACATGTACACATTTCTTTCCTTTCTAGATTTTTACTTGCAGTGCCTGATGCTTTCCCACAACTTCCTAGTTTGTGTTACAAAGATTTTTCATTTCTTACATGACTTGAAAATTTTTATTCTTATGTTCCTTAAATTCCTGTTAATACTTGTCCTTTATCATTGTAACTACTTCAACTATATCCATGGGCTAAGCATGTTATCCTTTTCCTTGATCTAGTAGTTATAATTTAGCCCTAATATATGCCTTGTATTCTTCCACTATCCATACAAAGTTCTAAAAATCCTTCTTAATCTTATCACATGTGTTGACCTATGTTTGAAGCATTGTCTCCCAATCTTCTTTTTCTTTCTCAATAAGTGAATATTTCATTAGTGCACTTGCAATTTCATCATCCTTGTAATCCTTAACTTGTCAAAATGCTATAGAATGAATCATGCACTCTACATATATATATATATACTCCTCTTCTTACATGCTTCTGGTTATTTAGAATGTTCTATTCTCTCAAGTCTAGCTAATACTTTACTCTACTCTCAATTACAACAGTAGCATCCTTGCTTTATTGCTTAACCAATTCTTCCCAGAAGCACTTATTGTTATTCCATTCATAAGAATAAGGAAGTCTTATATAAGGTAAAAACATCACTTTTCTACTAATTAAAAATATCAACAATAGTCCCATGCCTATGAAACCTAACCTATCCACTAATTAAAAAATAATTTAATACCCTAATGCCCAAGTGAAAAATGACAATAGTAAGATATCAAAAAATAGCAGAATAATGATAAAAAAATTAGAATGATAATAACATTAAAAAGAGCATTGAGCTTTAACATAATAAAAATATTTAAATAAAATATCCAATGCTACACTAATTAATATTCCTAACAAAGTTATGCCTACAACAAGGATAGAAAAATGCAAATTCTCATAGAAAATTAAAATAGGCAATACATAAGACCAAATACAAATTAGACATTACAACTTAGAAGAAAAACACAACTCACAAATTAAATCGAGATTTAAGAATACATAAAATGAATTATTCTAAACATTAGCTTTTCCGTTCATCTCATCTTCCTCACAACTAAATGAGTCACCTAGAAACCATAAAAAATAAGAAAAATTAATCTGAAGATTGAATAAAGAAAAAAAACTATAAATACTCCCTTATGGATTTTGGGATCAAACATCAAGTAGTTGGATAGTCATGCATAAGGGTAGTAACATCAAAAAGTTAGTTCTAAATATCTAAACATGCCAAAAATCATAAAAGTAACCAAATCAAATTCATTTAAATTTTAATAAAAACAACTGTAGGATTTCATCAAGTAATCACAAACATCGTTTATATATCTCTCTCTAAATAGTCTATGGTCTTCTATCTATCTTGGATGACAATGCAAATCTAAATCTAACTCATCTCCGAATTGGCAAGGTCTTTTGTTATGGTTCTATCTCCCAAATATTGGTAATGCAATTGTATAATTTCTAATGGAAATGTTGCTAGGTATTTATGTTCACAAGGATATGGAAAGATTTGGCAAAAAGGATATTCAATTGGGAAAAACTAAAATTAAAAAGAAAATACAAGTAATTTTAATTTCTAAAATTCATAAGAAAATAATATTCTAACATAGGCNGTCGAGCTCCATACACTAAGTGCCTACACACCTTATGAAACACCTAAGGTTAATCAATCATTTTCTTCCAAAGCTTACTTGTATTTTTCATGGTTGTATGGTTAAGTAAGCTTGAGGCATGTGATTTTTATATCTTTTATGTTTTTATCACCTATGCTAAGAGAGGAAAGGATGAAGAGACTAAGTAACTAACTTTAACTGACTAAGCCTTAATTACCCTAGCATCAATATCCATTCCCACTTGCCGTTTCACACCCTAAACCAATGCAACACTACTAGGATTACCAAACGCTATTCATTACTGGGATTACCAAGCGTAATGCACGTGCTCGAAGCGGTCATACTAAATGCACTTAACTATGAGAGTTGAGGATTGAGAGAGATTAAGTCCTTAAGAAAGCATTTAAACAATTAACAATAATTAAATTCCTATTTAGCTTAGTCCATATACTGCAAGGTTTATCCAAAAGTTCATCTTTATTATTATACACAATTGTGTGCTCAAGTACATAATTGCTCAAATAAAGATCCATTCACTTTCGGACTCCTACTGTGGGCACATGAAAATTATTCTAACTCTGGAATGGAAAAATGGCAAGAGTTTTGCTAAGGTCTAGATCTAGATGGAAAAACAAGGAAGAGCTACCTCTTATTTATAGAACTGGCGGCGAGCTTCGATATCCTGTACATGATATCATGGCCCATGCGATATCACATCCCATCATACCCCCATGATTGAATAAAAACTCATCCTCGAGTTTCTTACAAAATATTGGGAAGGTATGGGATTATTGACTTGAATGGAACTAATGGTGAATGGGATGACATGTGAATGGATCATCATTACAGAACATGAAAAAACTAGTATTCATGATAATAAGAGTGAACACTTTGTACATTTGACATCCAGCCTTATTTGGCAGCTAAGAGAGAGAGAGAGAAAGAAAGAAGTTTGTTGCTGCCAACGCCAAGATTGCACCTTTCGTTTTCCATTCATAAGCGTGCCATCAATCTTGTTCCTTGCATAACTGCTTCAGCACCGATCCATTCCAAGTGTTCCCTCCAAATCCAATTTGTTGTTGTATGATTGTCATTTGCACACACAACACAATCTTATATTAGCAAGGGTAAATGAATCACAATGCAGTTGATACCTTGCTTCGGTGAAAGATCCATTGGCTGAGTTGTGGTATGGCTGATTGTGGATTCTGGAGATATAATATCGGTGACTACTAAAGGTGCAAGGGCTAGGAGAAAATCAAAAAAATTGGGTCAGGACCCCCATGACTAAGAGTGAATCTCCGGTAGCGATAGAATGGAAAAGAAAAGGAATAAGGAAGATGTAGAAAAAGAGACAACTGTAACGTCAATGAAATGGATGTCAAGATGGAGATGAATAAAATAGAGTTGATTGCGAAAAATGTTAAGGGAAATAATTTAACTAGTGCACCAAATAGGAATGCCAGTGGGTCCTCCCCAAAGCAGGCTCATGCCCTTAATGCCCTGACAAACCCACAGTCAAAGAGTCTGTAGGCTCTAGAAATGTCATTTGGAAGCAAGAGTTAAAATCTTAACCATGAGAGTTTACCAAAAAGAAAACAATGCATCCACCAAAATATGGACTATTGATACAACTGGCAATGAGGTGATAAATAGAGAATGAAGGATGGAAAGAGGAGAATG
>MNCI01001988.1:60929-97529 GCA_015680685.1 Gnetum montanum | reverse complement strand
AGCTTCCCAATAATGTGGCAACGTCAGAACAGTAAGAAAACTCAAGAAGAAAACATTCAAGCACCCAAGAGAATGGCCAACACAAGTGCATCAAATCCCCTTGAAGTCACACCCTTTTCAATCCTTGAGTCCTTCCTTAGTTTGAGAAATGCCCAGTCACCAATTCATTGATAGTTCTTATTATTGAAAAAGGGACTGTACAGTTCCAAGCCAAGAGAGACCATAGAATTTTATGAATGTATGGATGAAGTGGACTCATTGCCTACTATATCAAAAGAACCATACCTTAGTATCAACATCATAACTTAAAGGTAAAATCCAAACATTAGCAATCAATGGAATACAGTTCATACCACCATCAGAGCACGTATTAAGTGACAAACTTAACAAAACAAAATAAAAATAAAAATAAATAAACACACAAATAAACAAAGAAGTATGAACTATGTTGCAAAAAAAAAACAAGAAAAGTTAAAGAAATTTGTAAAACAAAAATGTGTAAAAACAACAACAAAAAAACTTAAAAAGGAACCGAGGGCTTCAAATGATCAGCATAAGTGGCCATCTCCCCTGTGACTAAATTGAAGGGAGAGATTCAAAATAATGAGAATTTATTTCAATTTTTTAGAAGTTTTCAACTTCTCCCAATTGATGTTTTCAGGTTAAAGGCTGGAAGTTGGCTACGCTCTTGCTTCAGTGTATCTATGCTTTCGACGTGAGCGCATGTTGGTCCCCCCGTTAGTTCCATGCATATTGGTGAGTTGCTCTTTTGGTTAGCTGTCAACCACTGGGTGTTTCCTTTTTGTGTGGTTGCTACATACAATCACCTTTGTATGTTGATTTCCTGGGCACACCAATTGCATGCAGGTAATGGTGAACATTCCTGTACGCAATCACACCCTGTATCACTGTATGTGATGCATGGAACTTTCTTCTTCTCGATCTTTCCATAAATATTTTCCTTAGATATTTCCAAGGAAAGATCACGGATTCCTAGGCATGCATTTATGGTACTGAGCCATGTCCTCCCAATTATAATTGGGAAGTCCCCTTTATTATTGTTGACTTTTATCACTAGGAAATCAGTTTGGTATGACCATCCACACACAGTGGTAACAATGTCCTCCACAAGTTTTAAGGGGATAGTGATGGATTGGTCAGCCAGCTCTAATTGGATATTACTCTTCTTGAGTGGAGGCAAGTTCCAGGCTTTATACATTTCTTGCGATATTAAGTTGACTCCAGAACCTGAGTCAAGAAGAGCCATACGTGGTTCATTCCCAGCGACTTGGAGGTAGATTAAGGGACTCCCAGGATCAGAGTATTTCCTAGGAAGGTGGCCCACCTTTATCCAGTCAGTGATAGTATGTGTTAACATAACCATGTGCGTTGAGCTCTGTTGTTGATTTGAAGGGAGCTCTGAAGCCTTACTTGATGGAGGAGTGGTCTAGACCCAACCGCTTGTGGTTGTGAGAGCTTTTTTAGACTATTGGTTCTAAAGAAAGGTCTTCTCTTTGTACGGTTGTTAGAACCAGTAGTGGGTTGAAGGTTTACAACTCTTGTAGCACTACGTTGCTGTGGTTGAGTGAGGAGTTCTCCTTGCATCATTGGAGCAGGTGGTAGTGGAACTATAGGCGTAAGAGATGCGGATGGATTTGGAGGATGGTATGCACGTGGAGTGTCTCTTCCAGGAGAGGGAGTCCTAAAATACTCCCAAACTTGGTAGTGACGTTGTGGGGTTACGTGACCCATAGAGTCACTTGGAGAAACTGGCTGCTACACGTAATAGCCATATGGGTCTAGTTGTCGGTAAGGGTATTGTTGTCTAGGCGGTGGCATCCCCCATGACTGTGGGTATTGCCACTACTAGTGTTGCTACATAGGTTGTGGCGGAGTTCCACTTGGATAATATGTTAATGGTTGGTGGAACTACCTTGGGTTACCTTGGAGATAAGGTAACTGATGGAGTGCTTGTCGTTTATTAAGTCTTGGGTTCAATGCATACACCCCAAACTCTTACAGATGTCAGATTATTGGGCAGCATCCCTTAGGATGGTCATATTGGCAAATCTCACATCCACCATCATTGTCCATATCATAATCCACAACCTCATCGGCAATAGTCATTTTTCCCTTACCCTTGTTATGTGCCTGGTCTAAGTCTCTCTTCTTTTTCTTATCATGGTCACTACTTCACTCCTTAGACTCCTCTTCAATTTTTAAAATGGTTTCAAGTCTACTATCTAAGGAGTCCCACATTTGATTTACCTTAGATGACACTTTGGTTGTTAATTTCTGAAGTGGTAAGGTTTTTCTACTCACCAACTCTTCAAGTGGTGACTCATCCTCCTCCTCACAGAATATTACTCCCCTCTTTCGGAGGGAAGGATCGTGATTATACTCTTCCACGCTTTCTCTCTTGTGTAACTCTCCTTCTTCCTTAGCTACTTGCTCCAACAGTCAATGAACTTCATGGGACCTAAGCTCAAATAATCTCCCTTAGGCATATGTTCCAAGGGTTCTCCTAGTTTCATCTCTTAGCCTATCTACGAGATGGCGTAGTTGATCCAGTTGTGCGTAACCATGGCCCAGGCAATGATGTAACAGTGCATAATATTGGCCCATGGCAGCATCCAAGGATTCATGAGTTCCCTGCTTCCATCCTTGGATCTATTTTTGTAAGTTGGACACTTGGGAGTACGTTTGATATTTATCATTAAACAGTTTTAGCATTGTACTTCACCTCCTAATGGTTTCCGATTCTAAGGGCCAATACCAACTTTCTGCTTCTTATATGAGTGTCCTTGGGAACAACTTTAATTTTTGCCACTCATTTTCAATATTTTGCAAGGTGTAGGCATCGTGAAATTCCTGTAAGTGATTCTGAGGATCAACATTGTATCCCCCCTCAAATCATGGGATATTATTCATGTCTAGTCTCTTGATCCAACTATCTTTTTGGTGCCTTTTAGGTATTCTAATGGCCTCCGTAATGTCTAACATGCTTCAGGTTACAAGTAGGGGTTCATCATGGTCGTCTCTCTCATGGCATCTATGATTGCCTACGCGATTCCCTACTTTCCCTTCTTCCATGTCGTGATTCCCTAGAATTCCCTTATCCTCGCTCTTGACTCTCTTGTCAAGGTTTCTCATTTTGCTTATCCTTACCCTTATCCTCATAGTTGGGCTCTTTGTGACTATATGTGGATGTGGAAGGAGAGGGTGAATGATGTGATGAAGGGAAAGAGGAAGGAGAACCATCACCATGACGATGTTTCCTACCTTCCCTTCGATGATCCCAATCTCGATCGTGATGACGATCAGAATGTTCACCCTTATCTTGTGTTTATGTTCCCTCATTGAACACTTGGTGTTCATGGGCATTAGAACCAGGGTTATGTATTGTGGAGCGAAGGTTCTGATACACCACCTCCTCACTATTGTTAGGAGGGGAAACATCATTTTTTGGAGAACCTATTGAAATAGGTTCACTGCCCTTAATTTCTCTTATGACAGGTGAAGCATCATGGGGTCCTTTGCCCTTCAATGATGTGTGGTAACTCTCCTACCGCGCATCCCATTAACATTGCACCATTTTGGGATGGTAATCCCTTGTGTCGTAATCACATGCAACATATTCAGCGTATAGCTACGTCATGTCTATCTATGCAAGAGCATGAAAGAGCATGCGACTGCCCGATCTAGGAGCAACACTATGTTACCTTGCAAGTCTCACCAACGCAGTTGTTCATCCTGATGGAGGATAAAGCTAAAATTGGATATATACTCATCGTGATGAGTATACACTACCTAATACTCTTGAGGAACTGGCGGTTCTTGGTTATCTATGTTGTGCCGTTGATTGTATCTTGTGTGATCCCTAGGTGATGAAGTGATTTTATGAGAAGAAGAAGACATTGTTATCTTGTCGGTGTGCTAATGACCATTGTTTAATTTTTCTTCTGATTAACCCTAAGGGTTCTTTTAAGCTTCCCAATAATGTGGATGATTTCCTATGTTCTACTTAGCACACAAACAACTTAGTCCAGGGCAACAGCGCCAATGATGAGTGGCAAGGTACCCCTACACTCAACCATACGAATATGAGCATTACACGCGCGATCCGGTCGAACTCTGTAGACTAAGTGCCTACATACCTTATGAAACACCTAAGGTTAATCAATCATTGTCCTCCCAAGCTTACTTGTATTTATCACGATTGTATGGTTAAGTAAGCTTAAGGCATGTGATTTTTATATCTTTTATGTTTTTATCGCCTATGCTAAGAGAGGAAAGGATGAAGAGACTAAGTAACTAACTTTAACTGACTAAGCCTTAATTACCCTAGCATCAGTATCTATTCCCACTTGTCATTTCACACCCTAAACCAATGCAACGCTGCTGGGATTACCAAACGCTATTCGTTACTAGGATTACAAAGCGTAACGCACGCACTCGAAGCGGTCGTACTGAATGCACTTAACTATGAGAGTTGAGGGTTGAGAGAGATTAATTACTTAATAAATAATTTAAACAATTAACAATAATTAAATTCCTATTTAGCTTAGTCCATATACTGCAAGGTTTATCCAAAATTTCATCTTTATTGTTGTACACAATTGCGTGCTCAAGTACAGAATTGCTCGAATAAAGATCCATTCACTTTGGAACTCCTGTTGCGGGCACATGAAAATTATTCTAACTCTAGAATGGAAAAATGGCAAGATTTTGGCTAAGGTCTAGATCTATATGGAGAAACAAGGGAGAGCCACCTCTTATTTATAGAACTGGCGACGAGCTTCGATATCGCGTATGCGATATCGCAAGGAAGGACGTGCGTCCCATCAATTACCACATGTGTCAATGATCCATCCAATACCAAATGCCTACTAACTTAAAACTCCAATAAATGGATTAGTGCACATTCATTTTGCTCAGTTTTGGTTTATTTAGCAAATGTTTGGTGAAATACGTATATGCCAAATCTAATTATGATATGAATACTTTTTTAGATCTATCATTTTTATAATTAATTTTTTTGTGTATGAGATGTTAGAGAACATTTTCACTTTATTTAGATTTTTTTTAATCCTATTTAGATTCATTTAGAACAATGTTTTAACTTACAATTATTGTTTTTAAGTCTTGAGAAGACTCTAGATGGCGATGGCCTAAAAGATAAAAGTGTTAAACTTACCAATCTAAACCCCAAGATACCTTAGTCCATCATGATAGAGGTTACTCTGACATCCCATTCCTAAATGTCATCACAAACATCAAAATATATGTAACATTCAACATTATGCATAAAAAAAATAATAGGAAAAATGTAGAAGGAAAATGAATAGAATGCTTTATTAACATGGAATAAGGTATTTGGGTCATGCTCTGAGAATTCCTTGAGGTTATCTTCCTTTAGAATCTATCCCTTAGAGGCTATCTAACACTACCACCATGGTTAGGCCTACAATCAACCAAAAGATATGGTCAATCATCTTCTTATCCCACTTCACCTAGCACCTGTTACCTTTACTGGCTCAACAACTTCCTACTGATACAACCTTTAATGCCTTAGTATTTAGGTCAAACCCCCAAAATTCATGTTGAGACATATGTCTATTATTACAATGCATCATTTTAGGTTTTAATTACAATAATTAAAATACTTGTTACAAAGAAACACCATTTTTATTATGTAGCAACACCGTTCAAGAATGAGGACATGGAAATCTATCCTTCTTAGGTTTTGTTTATCCTCAAATGATTTCATACTAATGACCTTTCTCTAGTTTTAGTGCTTTCTTCATGCTTCTATGCTCTAATGCATTGATTTTTCTTTTTGAGGTATGGTTGAATACCATAACGTTCTCCCGCTTATTCTACAAAAAAAAAATAAGGGAGAAGAATATGTGAAAATTAAATCATATTTTATCAATACTTACCTAATTCTCTAAGGTAATGAAAAGAGGTAAATTAAAGATGTACCAACCATCAATCACTAATTCTAACTAGGATCATATAAAGTGCAACTCATATCAAGTTATTTAAGTGAAGGCAAAATAAATCCTTATTTACAACTTGCATTACCCTAAGATATGTTACTTACCTAATTAAAATATAAATTAAACAATCAAGAAAAGAAGAAGATCATGAATAAAAGTAAGGTTAACAATCTCCATGATCTTGATCAACCTTAGGGATTAATTAAAATAGTTGTGCTTCTACAATAAGAGGTATGTGATTAGATGGCTATCTTTGGGATAACAAGGCTTGATCTTACTTCTCAATTTTTACTTTAGGAATAAGCTCTAGTAATGTAATAACTTGGAAGAATCATGTGTCATACCATATATCATATAAGGTCTTAATAAAGAATGATGTTGACCAATCTTTAATAATCATAATAGAATAATTGGTAAATTGTGGTTCTTGGTGATGAATGTTTATCAACATCATCTATTCTTGAATTTCTAGATTTGACTTGTCTATTAAAGGTTCAAAATAAGTGGAATATGCATTGGCCAATGGAATTTCATGGTGAATTAATGGAACATCCTCTTCAAATAAAGTTCTTTTACACTTTCATATTTTAAGAATTGATAAATACTACTTTTAACTTTTACATTAAAGTCTCCATAGAGGATAAATGGTACTGGGTTAAGATTAGTATGGGTTAGGAATAACATATTCATCAAGCTTTCCTCTATTTGATTAATCATTAGAGCACCTAATAAAGCTTAACATCTAGACATGTTGATTTAGAAATTAAATATATGTTAATCACACATACACATCATTTTGATAACTGGATTTTAAATATCAATGTCAAGTCTATGTGGCTTCTCTAGAATCTTGAATGTTCTTTCTTCCCCATGATTTGAAATTCTTGAAATTTGAAAATAATATCTTCTAATCTCTATTCAAACCTTTGTACTAATTTGAAATTATCTTCTTTATAAAAGATCGCACATTCATCCATGTTGTGATTCTTACAATAAGCTAATATACATGACTTGAAATAATAACTTCCATAAGAACCTTTTTTCTTGTAAACACCTTTTTATCCTAATTTTTTTAAAATTGGGTTGGAATTGGTTAAGAATGCTCATGGAAAGACTTCTTGTAGGCACATGAAATTAGCATTTAAATCTTGTAATTCTGTCATGATGCATGGGTATTGATACTTATGTCAATTCAAGACCTAAGGTGAACATAGTAAATGTTGTTTTTCACGAGTTAGAAATCTTGCAAGAATAATGCATGTTGTAACATTCATTATTATTCTTGCATATTCTCTTGGATCATTTCTCCTTATGGGTATCATATCCCTTTCTAAGATAAGATTATGATGTTCTCTAGCTAATCAATTTTTTGGATTAATAATAATTAGCAATATTGCCTATATTCTTAATGACCTTTCTACCCACCTTAGGATACTGACTCCAACAATGTAACTAATAACACACTAGGGGTTAATTACATAATATGATTTATTTTCATATTCTAATCATTTAATCCTAAGGCCCAAGATGGCCAACAAGGGTTGATTGTTAGTCCCAACAATTTAATTGTTAGGTATGAATAGTTAGTCTAAGTTATGGTAGCTAATGGCATGGTTTAATGTATCACATAGTTATCAAGTACCTAGATGATTAATATAACCTTAAAATTGACTTTATAAGGCCAAAAAATATTAGAAATGACTATTCATATGTTAAAAATAGATATCATATGCTCGAGTTACGCTAAAATTAAGCCTCCAAGGGTCTTAAGGCATCATGTTGGGAAAACTAATTTTTGAAGCTTTATAGACCATATATGAATTCTTCATTACACTTGAAATGTAGAAATCTATAGAAAAATAACCCTTAATTCATCAAAAAAGGCTAGTCCACAAAATAGCATGGTTAGGCCTTATGAACCTACCACAATCCAGCGTGGCCTAGCATTGTGACGATTGGGCTACATAGTAGTGTGACTAGGCCTTATGGTACTATCATGATCTAGTGCAACCAAGCCTTGGTACAGCCATGCCACATAACAGCATGGTTGACACACAATTCCATGATGTTACAAACTACAAGGCATTTGAGCCCTAATGGCTAAACATTGATGTCGAAAACATAACTAAGGTGCATGAAGATGGTAGTGCATGAAGTTGATAGTAGTGAAGAACGATGGTAGAGAAGGGTGGTAGTAAGGGATAGCGGCAACATGCATGTGGTAGGTGTAGAAGCAGATAGATGATGTAGAGGATTGTAGTAAACACCCATGAAGTGTCGCACATGCTAGGAGACTGACCATTTAGCCAGCCTTGATCTTGCAACTAGCCAACGCCATGGCTCGGCCTACTGCATCACACACCACTAGCTAGAAAAAAGCCCCAAAAAGTTTATTAGTTGTTGTAAAATTTAATAATAATTACTTTATTATTATTTTAATTTTTATTAAGCATGTATGATGATAAATTCAATGGTGATATAAACCATAAGTCTAATCAAAATGAAATTTGTATCATTAGAATTGTCTCAACAAGTAATAAACATTAAGCATGGTTTTATGTTTGGAAAGTAAACTAAATTGTTATGTTTTAAAAGAACAAAAATAGCCAAATTAACATTAGTAGGCTAAGGTATGGGTGACATGTGGACTTCTAAGTGACTTGGATTCAATTATAAATGATATAGTAACTCTTTAAAAAAATTTAATTGATATAATTTTGTAATTTTTCAAGTGTGATGTAAGCCTATCCTCTAGCATCATGGTTATATCCTAGTGAGATACTAAGAAGAAGTAAGACATCATAGCATGACCCATCAAGTATTGGTTTCCCTATGGATCTCATGATAATAACTTTAACTCATTAAGTAGAAATGGGATAATCTTATGATTAGGTCGATCTCCTTAAACTTACCAATGTATAAGTCTTAGGGAGAGTGATGAGTAGCAAGTATACCCTATGCCCAATCATATGAATCACAAGTGTGCACTAGTAGTCTAGTCAAATTCTATGGACTTAGTTCCTAAGTTCTCCTATAAACAAAGACTATGAACCTAAGGGTCATGTGATCATTGTCTTCATAACTCTCACTTGCATATGCTCTTATGTATAGTTAAGTACGAGTTAAGGCATAGGATATTTATTTCTATTTCTATTTTTATATTTTTATCTTAATTTCTAGGTAGAAGGATGAAGAATTGACTATTAACTCCTTTAACTATCTAATTATTCTAAAGGCTAACTATGCTAATATAAGTAGTTGCTCCCACCTTCTATACACATCCTTAACTAGTACTAACACTATTGGATTACCATGTAACAATTACTGAGCATACCAAATGACCACTACTAGGATTACCAAACATTTCATGCTATACTCGAGGTGGTCATACGTATGTTTTCATGTTTAATGCATTAATATCTTAAGACAATAAATGTAAAGTACTTAAAAGATAAAGTGTGAATAAGACAGATTAAACTATCTAAGCACTATAATGAATGTCAAAAATCTCATCTTTATTGCTATTCACATCAAGGTGTTCAAGTACATGATGCTCGAAAAAGGATCCATACAATCTCTTAATTCCTTTTAACTCTAGAAACAACAAACTACAAGAGCTTCGCTACACTATGGAATTAATGTATTATAAATGCGATTGGTACTTGCATTTATACAAGCTTGAATGCATCAATGTTGATGAACCTATGTTGATGCATGTAACCATACATTGATAGGGCTACATCAACACATGCTAGTTGAACTACACTTCATCATATCCCCAAAATTGACTAAATACTCATCCTCAAGTAAACAACAGTAGGATCGAGCTTCTTAAAAAATTGAAAAAGTATGGAATCTATTAACTAAAAAATAACTAGCTAACTAATTAACTCAGACTCTAAGTGCTATATTGTACAGGATTACAAAATTAGTATCCATGACAAAAACATTGGACACTCCTGCAAAACTTTTAGTAGGTTTTCTTAGATTGCTAGAGGCAAGGTGAACTTTCAAAAAATGCCAGAATCTTGAGGATCCTAAGGTGCTGAAGGTCCTTTGCCAGGTTCTAATGTTTGTGGTGGTGGAGGTGACTAAGGCTATCCTATTGCTACTACTGCTACTAGTGGAAGTCTAAAAGCATCTAATAATGCTTGCATCTTCTCTTCCTTACTTCATGGTTTGCACGTAGTTCACACGGCTTTGCCAATGTGGGCTGGTACAAGGATATCCCATGGGCACGACATTATGAAAAACATCTCCTTAGTGTTGAAAAACCACATTGCAAATAATTTACATTCAATATCAAACATCTTAACTAGATTTTACAACTCATGATACTCATTTGTCTTCCTAGGTAGGTTCTCAGTAACAAATCATTGATCAGTAAATCTACTTCTAAGAACTACAAGGTCTACATTGGTTTTCACCAACTATTGTTTTGTCTCCTTATGGTTCTTAAATTCTCCCTTGTACAAGAGGTAAGAACTAGCCACCTACTTCTATAACTCGATCCTTAGCCTCCATGTGGTCAACATAGCTAAGTTTTTGTAATGGAGGTTGGCAAGATCCATATACTCTATCATCTCTTTGACCTACAACTCCTTTAAGAAAACTTATACCTTGTTATATGCATTTAAGTGATCAAATATTGGCTACCACACATCATCTCATTGTTAAAGTTACTAGAGGGCCTTGTTCATCTTCGCCTAGGCCAATTGTATCTCTTTTTCATTCACTTCCTTAAGGAGCCCAACCTAGTCCTTGTAGTGGATCTTAATCCATTCAAATTTCAAGGCCTCTTCCTTCTAGGAACCTACCTTGATATCCATTTTCTAGTACAACACTCGAACTTCCTCCATCAAGAGATTTCTATTCTCTACTACTAGCCTCCTTAAATCAAGATTCACCTAGACTAGCTACTCCTACTATTGTCGAATGAATTTAGCCATTTCATCTCTCTATTATTTGACATTGCTTAGGCAATTAATGTCCTTGATGAGGACCAAGTTTTTCTTTTTTGTAGACTTGAGCTAAGTCTCTATCAGTGTTGAATAACAAGGCTTCTAATATGGAGGCATTAAAGACTGCAACCTCTTTTACATTTTCAACCTATATTATTCTTTGTTGAAGCTATTGGAAAGCTTCATATTATGTGAGGTCTTGGTTGACAATGCAAGATTAGAGAGACAAGCTCTTAACTCTGCAACTTTGACAACCAACCACTCGTTCTTGATGGTGGTTGCATATTGTTAGAAATTATCAACGATAAGTTTGCCCTTCATCTCTAGTAGCTCTGACTGGGTTTCTGTAACTTCATTCAAGAGATCAGAGATCTCTAGGAGTGGTTGTCCAATTCCTACCAACCTTTCCAACACCTCTTCATGGTGGGTTGCACTTAAGTGATCACTTCCTACTCTTATGGATGTTTGGATATCCTTCATGGTAGCAATTTCTAGTATAGATGCTATAAGAGCATTATGGATTTTAGCTAGCCTATCAGCCAATACCTCTACCACTGTCTCTTATCCACAGTGCTACATCACTAGGACAGTCACCCCCTCATCTTCCTCCAAGCACACCAAAAATTTGTAGCATTCCCTGATATTTTAGGGAATTCTTGTCTAGGGATGGACACTATAACTTCTTAGGCACTAATATTTATTCTTATAGGTGGCTAAGTTTGCTATGTTAAGAATAGTGAAATAGTTTTCTCTAACTAACTAATGGTCCCCATGACCTCATTAAGATGGCTTAATGCTAGATAGTAAACCAAAGGCTTCCCATCACCCATCAAACCTTGTTTTTATTGCAACTACTACTCATAGAGTCTTCAAAGCCTTTCTATAGCTACATGTGCTTCTAGCATGGTCTCTCCTATAGGTGATGGTGATGGTTGCTCCCTTTTCTATATCTTTCCAACTATTATATCTTTCATCATCTCTTGCTAAGATGCAACAGAAGCATGGAAGATTGTGTCATTGGCATAGCACATTATGCCTTCCCTTTTGCATAGTTTCCAAATGAGACATGAAAAGGGAAGTTTCTTCCTTCCTATCATTTTTCTTAAACCACTTTTCTATCTCCAGATACATGAGCTATGATAGGTTAACTAAGAATTTATTACTTAGAGTAATGCATGCATGCATAGAGAAAGTTGTGACCTTGCTTGGCCTCACTATGGGATTCAGGTGATAGGCCACAATATTAAAATATGCATGCTCCACCTTAGTGAGTGCACCATACTCCTTACAATCCATCTAATAACAACACTAGATGTATTCTTTCTTGGCCTTTAGGTCTACCTAGGTTGATATTTCTTCCAAGGTTTTCCCAGTATCAAGCAAATTGAGAACCTCCATGATGGCCTCAACTGAGTAAGAGATGTTGATCTCTTTGGTTTTAACAAATGCATCTTCCTACTAGTTGTTTCAAAATAGGTAGGTCTTTCCCATGTACCATTCTCCACTAGAAGAGAGAATGTATCACATAAGAGATTCCTGTAGTTATGTGCATACCTCCTTGAGCATCAATTCCAAGAAGGATCCAAATTTGAGCTCTTGGATGATTAAATTCTAAACCTCCTTAGTTTAGATCTTTTCAAGGTAGGTCTCTATTAATGTGCCCTGAATGTTGGGTCTTGGCCTTGGCCTCTCATCTTGCCTTGATTGGCTAGTTTTAGTAGTTGGAATTTGCTAACTATATTCCACTTCAAGGTCCTCTCAAAGAGGTCACATTGCATGAGGTTCTTTGGCCTCTTTCTCTTGGACTTCTTGTTGTTGTTGCTAGTCCCTTCCTCCTTATGGTCACTTCTCCATCAATTGGGAAGGTCCTCTTGCTAGTGCTCCCCTCTTTGGTGTCATCTATGATCACAAATGTGATCATGAATTAGCATTTTGGTGTATAACCCTTAGTTCCTTTTTGATATCTTTCTTAATAGGTTAGTTTACACTTTGGTTCATTTTTGATCTTAGTAGGTTTATTATTCTATTATTATTTTATTTGTTGGCTACCAAAGTTTTTTGGTGAGTTTTAACTCATTTTGGACTATGATTTTAATATTTTTTTAATGATTAAACCTTATGGAGTTAGAAAAATCCAAAAAAAAAAGTATTTATCATAAACCAAAGGTTTGTTGTCCCCCATAATCAAAAGCTTATATCCAATAGCTAGCGGATCAAAGAAAAAGATAAATTAGGCAAGCGGTTGGTAAGTTATGGTGCTTGGAAGGTCTCTGGGCTCTAAAAATGGCACAAAAACCTCTTACATTGGAAGGAAAATGTGAACAAATGGCTAAGTATCGATGCATATTTATACTATTTTTGTACTACATTGATGGGGATGCATTGACACATCTAGCTATGTTGACGAGGATGCATCAATGCAGTTATTTTTAGCAATTTTTCCAATGAAACAAATAATTATTTTCAAGGAGTTTGACTATGAAACAAGAGGTTAAAGAAAGCTAGAAAAACCAAAATGATGAAAATACATGGAAGTAAGCATGAGATTGGCTTAGAAAAGGAGATTTGAGGACAAATGAATATGTCAAGGTGTTGCCAAATTAGATTTCTTTTGTTGTAATATGATGGGATCAAATGCAAAATGACCAAGGGATAGGAAGTTTAGTTGAACAAGACTAAAGAGAATGCAAGTGGGTCCTTCCCAAAGCAAGCTTATGCCATTAATACCCTTGCATGCCCTCATACCAAGGAGTCTATAAACACCAATAATGATGAATGATCATAGATAATTAAAAAGAGAATCCATGCAAGATATCATTAAAGGATTATTCCATATTAAAATGAACACAATAATTAATCATGATAAGAAGTATTGAGGTGGTCGATGACTAGAGTAGAGGGATGGAAGAGAGAAAATGAAATGAAGTCTCACATCCTAGTCACATGAAGTCCTTATGGTATGTGTGGTTAAAATGACTGGATATTAACCCATCCTTCGGTTGAACCAATTCCATCCACTTCAAGTGAATTTGCATTATTATATTTATACTATCCAATCCCCATGAGTTCATGACCATTCCCATAGAACAACCATCACTCCAAGTAGAGAAGAAAAGAGAAGCAAAAAGATAGGAAGGGCCTTAGATAAAGGGGTGCCTTTAGGCATGGGTAACATGTCTTTCCAACCTCATAACCAATGCTTATATTCCATTATTATCTAAGCTATGTTCTTTGAATTTCTATGTTTTTACTTTCATGGAAACCACATCATGCAAAGACATGCTTCCTGTTATTGGTCAACAATAGCAGTTGTAAGAGACCAATGAAAATACCCATAAAACTCGAGAAGGTAGTTGGGTACAAAAGGTGACAAATCCCCTATAAGCTATGTCCTTATCCATTCCACTTGGTCCATTCCAAGTCTATCATGTATCAAAGTCATGAATCCTTTATAAGTTGTAATTATTAAAGGACCTCATACTTCCAAGATGAAAAAAACCTCCCATAGAATTGAATGGGTGGATGAGGTGGACTCGCTACTTGATACCATTAAAAAATTAATGCTCCATTAATCAATGTCATAATTTGAAAACAAAATCTAGTTATTAAATAATTAATCCAAACATAAAGTTTAGTTTCGAATGAACTTCTAGTAGTTGTAGTTGTGGCAAAAATGTAAGATTCTTATTGAACAATAAAGAAGAAAACATGAAATAATAAAAATATATAATGGAAAATATATAAAATAAGTTGTAAAATATTCAAGAAAATTGAAAACATATAAAGAATAGTGTAAAACAAAAAAAATTGAAAATCTAAGGAGCCATTATAGAATTTTAACATGGATGGCCATCTCCCTCACAATTCAGTTGGGAGAAGAAGATTTGAAACATAAAACATGGTTGGCTATCAATTGAGGTGTTTTTGCCACTAGTTATTCCTGATTCCTAGAAAGGTTTCACTTGTCGGATGCTGACAAGAAATAATTTTTCTAAGCTAGAAGGATGGTAAATTGTTATGGCCCTAGATGGAAAAGTTGCATGGACAATATAGAATCCTTTCCATAGTAATTGGAATCTTTTTCATTGTGGTACATGCATGGATTCTAGTAAAGAACCTTATCTCCTAGTTGGAATTTAACTTTTCATATTATTAAGGCATGACATTGTTTGATGTGTGCCTTGTGCACCTTGTTCATGGATAGGGCTACTAATCAATTCTCATCTAGCACATTAAGTATCATTAATAATTCTCTTTGGATTATACTCAAATCAAGGTCAATTTCACAAGTCGTTGAAAGTGTATGAAGCTCTACTTGAATTGGAAGCATTGGAATTTTCCCATACACCAACTCATAAGGGGAATAACTGGTAGCAAGTTTCCAAGTTGACTAGTAGAACCAAAAAAATCATTAAATTTCGTGCTCTAGTCTTACCTATATTTCCTAACTGTACGAGTTAGTATTCTAATTATTTCCCTATTGGTGACTTCTACTTCACCATTAGCTTAGTAGTGGTATGGAGTTGTAAGTTTATGTTCGACACCGAAGCGTTGCATTATTTTTTGAAAATTTGCACCTATAAAATATGTTCTATTATCATAAATTAGTACAAAATATGCTACCATAGATGATGAATAGTCAACAACAATAGCAGATTTAGCACATTTTGTGTAGTAGTCAATTGATATGATGACATATCCCTTTTCATTGAACATGGGATTGATGGACCCCATGAAATTGATGCTCTAAAGATCAAAACACTCGAGTGGTTGAATCCACTATTATGGTCCTTCCATCAATACAACACCTCTCCATCTCATTGGAAACATTCAGATGAATGGAAGAACTAATGAGTGTCTCTAAAGATGGTTGGCCAGTAATATCCTATCATGAGGATTTAAATGATCATCCTCCTCCTAGTGTAATGGCCCCCACAAGGACCCTCATGAGCATCTTAGAGGATATAAAATTAATTACTATTTGGCATGCACAATCATACCAAGCCATTGACATAAATCTTGCAAGGGTTGCCCTTGATCTCCATGTAGTGTTTGGCCTAGTGAATAAACTATTATTTCTTCTTGGTATTCCATTCCTATGGTAGCTCTTAGTTGAGTAGATAAAAGAGAAAGACCTTGTACTAATCAATACCTTTAGAACTTTGCATTTCAAAAATTTTAGCAAAGATGATTTCATCTAGAAATTGGTCAGATAAAGATCCTTCATCCTCTTTGTTCTCCCATCATAACCAAGACAAGTGATCAGAGACCATAATCTCAATTTCCTTTCTGTCCATCATAGTGAGATCTAACTCCTATAGAATCATTAGCCACAATATCATACAAGGGCTCATTGTTGTATTCTTTATGAGAAACTAAATAGCATTGTAGTCTACGTGCACAAAGACTTGATATTAAAGCACATAATTCCTAAATTTCTCTAAGATATACACCACTACGATGAGCTCTTTTCCTATAGTGGTGTAGTTCAATTATGCTCCCACAATGCTTATGCTAGCACAATGGATGTAGTAGAGATGTTTTTGATCATCCAATTGTGTAAGCACAACTTCCAAGACATAATTAGATGCATTAATTATAATGTAAAATATCCTAGACCAATTATCCACATGTAGAATTGGAATAACTGCAAGCTTTTACTTTAACTGTTGAAATGCATTCTCACATTCACTAGTCCAAGTGAAAGGTGCATCCTATGGACGTTTTGGTTTTGGTGTGTCAAAATATTAAGGAAAATGGAAAACAAGTTTGTTTATATGTGTGTCTAGTTGTTGTGCTTGTAAGACAAGAACTTGGATTAAGTAAAGCTATGGACAAGGAACAATGCATTCGTCATGCAAGGAAAAGTGAAGAAAGACTTCTCTAGGAAGCAGCAAACATCTTGGCAAATTTGAAGTGAACTTAGACAAACACATCTTCAGAAATAGCAAGATATATTTCTCAAATAAATACATCTTTCATGAGACAAAGATGTTTTTACATATTATAAACCATGTTTAGAAAGACGTCTTCCAGAGTAGAGACTTTAGAAAGACATCTTTCAGGAAACAAATATATCTTCCCAGAATTGAAGGCAAATTGAGAGAGATGTCTAAGGCATGGGAAAGACATCTCACATGACCATTAGTGATCATTAGCTAACCATTGCACAAGTTTGAAGAAGGATTTTGCAACATGGTAGCTATAAGAAGACTTGATGTGCATTGGAAAAAGTGCAATCCTTATTTATTCATTATCTAATCATTTATTATCATTGAATTCTCTATTGCTATTCATTGTCTTATCATTTTGGCATTGTAAAGTGAGTTGTACCTAACTATACAAGGATCAACAAATTTAGTTGTAATAATTCCTTGTAATTCTTATTCTTGACTATCCTATGGGGTTGATATGCTTGAGCTTGTCAAGATCTTGTCGGATTGAGTTGTTGGTGTTGCAATACAACACTCTAGTGATAAGCTCAAAGATTGTAAAGGTTGTGGAAGCTTTGAAACCACATTTTCAAGCTTGACAAGACCTTGCAAGTTAAGTGATTGGTGTTATGGTACAACACTCCAAAGCAGAGCTTGAAGACTGTATAGGGTGTGGATCCTTCAATCACGTTTTGAGAGCAACAAAGTTTGGAGATGTGCTTTCTATTAAAACCTCTAAGTGTGGACTACCCAAGTTGGAGGAACCACATTAAAATTGGCTTTTTTGTTTTATGTTTGCAAGTTTTAAATTGGGTAACTTATTCATCCCCCACCACCCCCACCCACCCTCTTTTAAGTTCAATAATCCACAAGTGGTATCAGAGCCTAGTACTCATACTCTCTTCAAGAGTGAACATGAAAGGAACACTTAGCATCAAACAAAGCCTAATGGACACTATCAACTAGTGCATTCAATTCATTTTTCACCTCTTTTATCAAGGTAATTATATTATTTCCTTGCTTAAATTTAAAAAGATAGAAGGCTATGCCTGTAAAGATAACAATTCTTATTATTATCAAAATAATGCTTCTTTTGAAGATAGGTATGAAAAATTTTGCCATAGTATTCTTTCTTTCCAAAATTTGTGCATTGAAACAAAAGATGCTTTACATGCCAAGAAAATAAAAATCAAAATTCTTGATGATGAATGCTCTTACTTCAAAATAAAAAACTTAGATCATAGGACTAAGATTCAAAAATTCACAAGACTTTTTAGGTACTTGATCAAGAGCTCTTTGGAGAAACCCAAGAATCACAAACAGCATTCATCTAGGTATGAAAAATCTTTTAGGTCAAATTACTTGAAATGTTTAGTTTGTGGTAAATATGATCATGTTCAAGATTATTATTATCTTAGAATGCATCACCATTTTTGGTCTTTGCAAAACTAGCCTATAAAAAAAACCATGCAGGGTTAGAAAGAGAAATAAGGAAAGGTTGAAAAGAATTTGATGGCACAAATTACCCTCTCCAATGACAATGTTAACACATGGTATATTGAAAATGGGTGTTCAAGGCACATTATAGGTAACAAATCCTACTTCACCTACTTTAAGGAATAAAATTGTGGTACAGTCACATTTGGAGATGACATGGAAGCACCCATAATAGGTATTGATACCATAGGAGGAAAATGTAATGGACTACCCACTATGAACAATGTGTTTTTTATTGATGGGTTAAAACATAACCTCTTAGTATGAGTCGACTTTGTGAATCCAATTTTAATATTACCTTTTCAAAAGATAGTTGTAGAATACTAAAACACGAAAAAAAATTTCATGTTATAGCCAATCTTCATCATGTAGCTTTCACTCCTTGAAAGCTAAGGCAAAACTTCATTGGAAATGTAAAGATTATAACCCATAATGGGAAATATTTTCACATACTTGATACTTTTGGGGCTAAAAAATGCCTCATAAGTGGTTAAAGCCTCATTCCCCAAGTGAAAAAAAATCACCCAGTGTTTATATTTTGGATTTTTTTTTTTTTGCAGGGGTGGGGGGGTTAAAATGCCTTTTTGAATGCCAAAAAAGGTAATTTGATGGGTTTTATATAGGGTATACACTTTTCTATGATAGAAACACATGCAAGGAGTAAATATTACCTACCCCCAACATGGAAGGATGGGGGCTTTGAACTTTTCCCCTTCAGTGTGGAGACCACATGCACAACATGGAAACCTTCCCTCCTTAGCATGGAAGTTTCCCCCTCCCCCCAACATGAAGTATTCACCCTCAGCATTGACACTTACATATCCCAGCATGAAACCGACAATAGCTAGAGTTCAACACTTCATGCACTTCAACATTATCTAGCCACTTTAATAAGCATGATGGAGAGCTTAGCATGGAAGATTCATCTCCAGCATTCAAGGTATGCCCCGGTAATAATCTATAGTAAACAGAATGGCCATGAAGGGAAGCACTTACTATGTATAGTAACTCCCAAAATTTGGGCAATCATATTACTTGAATTTTATAGCTAATTTACAACCATTCTACAACTAAGTTCCAGCCAAATCATAGCCATTTTGTAGCCTCCATGCATGGCCCAAAACCTATAAAAACTAGCCTTCAACACCATTTACAAGTTTAGCAATGTTTAGCAACTTTTTGCATACAAACACTTTGGTAGTTCTACAACTATTCAAATGGTTAAGAAATTTTCCAAGCACTAATTTCACACTTTGGACATTCAAGCACTCAAGAACTCTTGCAAGTTCCCATACTTACATTCTCTTGAACCTTAATGTGGAAGCATTATAGCCTTGAGACTTGTGAATTTTTTGGGTTAAAGCTACATTTCTAGGGCTCCCAGTCCCCAAAGTGGAGTAATCTAATAGGAAACTTTCTCACTTTTCTCAACCCCCCTCCCCCCTAGTAGTGAACCAACTTGTAGATTTAAGTTTTGCAGTAAAGGAGGTTTGATAGCATCAGGAGTGGCTTAACATCCGGATCATGAAGCAGATCACATTAGCTTCAATGGGCTTTGAACTCCTACATAAGTGAACCCTCTTTCTGCTCATCCAGGTACCATTTGTACATATTTCTCTAACTTGTAGTTTATTCTTTTTTTTAATAACGTTTTGAGTTTTGAGTTTTGTATATGAAATATATTTATGCATCATTTCAAATCTACTAGTAGTTTTACATTCCATTCCATTTTATTACCACATTTTACATTCCATAAGTCCTTGGTTGATCTGTCGGACCAGTGAGGGTGCCTCAAATCCCATTTTTCCCATTGAGGCCCTATGGATTCATGGATTAAGAAACTACTACACTAAGGATCCTTGGTTTTTCCAACGACCAAGGTCTTCAGTCACAATAGTTTTTCTTGGCACTAGAAAAAGGGCCTCTGCCTAAATTCTATAACTAAATCTATTCTTTTCATTGTCATTTGCAAGCTTTTCCTTTATTTTTATAGCCAAAACATTTGAATCTGCCTCATAATCAATGATGTAATTCATTCCCTTCTACTCCAAAAACCTAATGTAGCAGTGGCAAGTGTTTCGACTTTCAAATTCTTACAGCAATTGTGAATTTGTAAAGCTAGCGTTGATGTTGTTTGATGCATTTCCTTGTCCCACTTGGCTTCCAAAATTATCCTATGATAAAAAACCTCAATGTAGAAGCCACATGTGGTTTGGATGCTAAAATTTCACAACACTCGTTGTGAATTTTTCAGCCAAATTTCTCTAGTTTCTAAAGTGGATGATTCAACCCTTATGAAAGCCATTCAGCTTCCAAAAGTTGGCTTCACCCCCTCTCCACCCCCTAACCCCATCTTTTTAAGCTAAGAAAGTTGGTAGCTTGCTAAAACCAATTTTGGTGAAAAAATACCAACCTTCCATTTTGATTTTTTTAACCTTTCCCCTCTATCAACATTGGGATAGGAGATGTGAGATTTCCATTATCTAACCCTTCTTCTTCCCTCCTCCCATACCTAGTGTAGAAGCAATTGGGAAGCCTAGTGTTGAAGAGGCTTAACATCAAATTCTCCAAAATCAACATTACAAATTGAAAGCCTTTTCCCATATTTTTACAACTGAAACTTGTAAAAGATCAATGCTACCCCTTCCCACCAACCCCCCACCCCCCACCCTCATGTGACCAAAACTACAATGTGAAAGTTGCAAGTGGTTGGGTGGTGACTTTTCATAGCACTTGTTGTGAATGTTTTCCTCCAAGGCTAGTGTTGAATATTTTCCATCTTTGTGCTTCTTACTACCAATTTTATTTTAGTTTCTAAAGTGGATGGTGCAGCCCTTCCAAAAATTACCAAACTTCAAAAATTTAGCTTTCCCCCATTTATTTTCCAAGCTAAGAGAATTGACATCCTACTAAAACTAATTTGTAGTATGAAACCCCAAACTTTCCACTTTGGTTTGTAGTGTTTCCCATCATTAGCATTGAGTTAGAAGGTGTGAGACTTCTATTATCTCATCCTCCTTCTTTTGCCCACCCCCCACCCCCCTCCCCCCCTCCTCTCATTCCGCCCCCCCTACCATACCCAGCGTAGAGGTAGTTAGGAGGCCAACTTGGGTGAGGGTTGACACCAATGATTTCAACTTTTCATTCTTGCTAAAGGGGTAAACCCCTCAAATCCCCCACTTACTAATTATAGTAAGAACCTTATTTTTTTCCATTTTCATTTCCTATAAAATTTTTTTGAATTCCATTCACTCAAATTTACTTCTATTATACCATTTATAGCCTATTTTTAAGACACTCTCAACACTGTAGCCACATCTTTTCAACAATCAACCAAATGTCCCTTCACCCTCACTAGCAAAGATCATAGCTAATAAGCCATGAGGGTATATGATTCCAAATACTCTACCATCATTGATTGTAGGTGACCTTTAAGGGTCAGAGGGGAGAGTCTTGATTTTGAAGCCATAAATGAAGATTACTATAACTTCATTTGTGCTAAAATATAGGTAGGCATGCTAATTCCATATATTAAAGTAGATGCCAAGAGAGAGTTTGAGCTCATACACAAGAGTGGGAAGGAGTACATCCCTTCCTTGTATGACCAAATTCCCCTTAACAACATCTATGCTAGCATCCTAGCCCAATTGATTACCATGGAAGAGAAAGATGATAGGCATAGGTCTGAGGAACAACAAGAAGAGGACGATGAAGTTTAAGGTAGAATCTAAGTCTGAAAACATCTTGGGAGGACTGTTACAACAAACATTCCCCAAGGTCAAACATTCCCCAAGGTCACAGCACCTTTCTCTAATGCTTTTGTTTTCTCCATGGGCATGATACCACCATCTTCCACTCCTTCCTACCCTACTACAGTGGATCCCATGCTGATTATAGTCACATATCAAACTTATCCAATGCCACAAACAACAATAACACATCAATGTCATTTACAACATAGTCTTTATATATAAAACTATTGATAGTGATTTTTACCACTACAAATCCTCTAATTACTCATGTGGGATCCATCATGGAACCCCAAGCAACACAGGGGTCATACATCCCATTTGTCCCATTTGTGCTTCAAGTACTAGCACAAACATGCTTTTCTTTATTTATCTCACAAGCCACAACAATAATACAACCTCTTCCTTCTATCATGCAATCCATGGTGAGGTTACAAGCCTCACAACAAATGTCACAACATTATGCACAAACCCCACAACTAGCAAGGTCATCATAGGATCTGTATCAAGCCTTGTAGATGATCCAAGACCTAACAAAGGAGTTGAAAAGACTTAAACCCTCTACTTTACAAATTGTCAAGATTATGGACTTCTACTAGGATGATCCCATCAATCCTGTAGTTCCATTCTTGACACTTCATCCTGGTGTCCCTATTTGCCAATTTAGCAAATATAATGGAGAAAGTGATCCTAATGCTAACCTTATTACCTTTTGATCTGAATGTTTACTTTGTAGCCATGGCCTCATGCCATCATGAGGATTTTCCCTATGTCTTTAACTGGGAAAGTTCTTGATTAGTATCATGAATTTCCTAGGAGATCCATATCCTCTTTAGAGAACTTAGTAGCCTAGTTTGTCAACCACTTCAAGTATAACTTGAAGCCTGACACAATGCTTACCAATTCTTGAAGGTCAAGTAGGAGCCCTTATAACTCATACAGAAGTTCATCCAACCATGAAATGAACTACTAAGTGAAATACCAAAGCCTATAGACAAGGCCCACTTGTTAGCCATATTTAAGAGAGTAATGAATTACTTTAAAAAGTCTAATCTCTACTACCTTGATCCACAGTCTCTTAACCGAGCATTCTCTCAAACTAAAAATATAAAGGATGTTGTGGAGGCTAGTCATGATCCAGTGTACATAGCATATAAAAACCAAAAAACTTGAAGAGACAAAGAAAAGAGCAAAAAAAACAACATGACTATAGAAACTATGACAAAGAAAACAAAGAACACAAACCAAGGGCTGAAGGCCAATCCACCCAAGGCCCCCACCAATGACTGCAATCACCAACCATTAGCCTCTAAGGCCACTACATCGACAACAACTATACCTAAATTTGAATTGAAGGGCAAGTCCAAATACACTACATTTCCATTAAAACCATCTAAGTTGCTAGACCAACTATTAGCCTTTATGGGTGAATGTAGTACAAAAAAATGATAGAAGCTACTTGAAAGAAACATGAGCAGTTATGTGAAATAGCCAAGGATCCCACTCAAGAAACAAAGGATGATCCCTAGTTACCTAGATACTTCAATCTAAACCACTTCTACCATTATCATCAACTACCTGGTCATGACCTAGACTTCTACCTTGTGTTGAAGGATGACCTAAAAAGGATGATAGATAAGGGGAAGCTAATCTTAGATGCTTCCAACCCAATTCAGCCACAAAACTAGTCAATGTAGGTCTACAAGGAACTATTGAATGCTAATGATAGCCCTAATGTTATTTCAACATTCAACATTCATGACAATCAAAGACCTACAAGAGAACCATTCATGATTCAAGTACCCCTCTATAGTGAAAGGGCTTCTTCAGCTTCCCATAACTCAAGAACTCCTTTTATCAAAATAGTACCATCATGAATGCCTCCTTGGGAACCTTTTGTCATTAATTTTCCCAAACCCAATACAACCCAAACAACTATAGCCCAAGCAATAGTACAATGGAATCCTATGATAGTCAATGCTACTGCCTCTTCCTCATAGCCAATGGTTGACAACCAAAAAACTTGAACCAAACAAAGGAAGAAGCATAAGCAATAGCTTGACAATAAGGGAGATAAGTAGATGAAGGCACAAAAGGAAGTGGATCCACCAAAGCCAAATTCCATTTTAGCTATACTAATGACTTCCTCTGCCCCAACCCCTTTAACCAACAAGCTACAGGAGGATCAAAAAGCCCACAACCAAAACAACAAGGAAGAGTCACAACAGCCATAGCTTAAAGTTGAAGTTCATATTTTGGGACACATGAAGGAAGTAAAGCACAACTAGTGTGATAAGCCCATAGCCAATGATAAAAACTTCCTTAGTGTAATGGACCAAGTCAGGCAATCCCTCAAGCAAAATAACACAACTATAAGCTTATATTACCTGATCATGACTTCTAACACACATCATTTGGTACTAGTCAAAATGTTAATTTCCATTCTCGTTGGGGAGGATATCCCCACTAATGAGGAATCCATCCATGTAGTGATGATTCTTCCATCACCAAGGGAGGAAAAGTCAACACCCTTAAAATTTTTCAATAGAAAAATTAAGATCAATCCCCAAAATGGTGAAGTAACTAAAGCCCATTTATTCATAACCATACGCATAGGACAATTTAAAATCCATTAGGTGCATGTTTCTAACAAAGCCACAACAAACATCATCCCATGTACCATCATTGAGTGCTTGGGTTTAATTGAGAAAATACAACCTACAACCACCATAGCTCTTAAGTTCTTCAATGGATCAAGAGTTGTGATCAAGGTTTCTATCTCCTTGGATTTTGTAGCTAGGGAAAAATTCCCCACAAGCACAAATTTCTTGGTGATGGAAGAGATACCAGGATTCAACTTGATGGAAGAGATACCAGGATTCAAATTTCTTAGCTCAATTACAAGCTATGTCATATCCCATCCATCAAGAAATTCACCTTTCTTACAAGGGAGGTGAAATAATAATTCATGATGATAATGTGGTTCCCCTAACTATCAACAACATAGACATAGAGCAAGGGTATGAAATGGAGCTTCAAGAAGAAGCTCCTAGCCATGAAGACCAACAACCTAAGAAAGCCAACAATGACAATGATAAGAAATGGTAATGAGTGGTTGAGGCACCCCTATGCTTAACCGTACGAATCACAAAGTGTTCATGTGTGATCTAATCAAATTCTGTGGACTCTATAGTTTTCAGTACACTAGTCTTCTAGGAAGTGAACCTTGCCTTAAGGTTGTTCATTGGCTTTCCAATTATACTTGTGATGCACATGGTATGGTTAAGTGTAATCAAGGAATATGATTTTTATTATTTTATGTTTTATGTTCTTTGGTGCATAGAGAGAGAGAGAGACATGAAGTAATTTAATAACTAATTTAATTTAACAAACTAACTAATCTATGACTAGTCCTAACATAAGCATCTAGTCCCACTTTATGTACATGTCCTAAACCCACATACCCACTGCTGGGTTACCATGTGTTATGCAAATGAGTGCACTAAGTAATAATGCTGTTGGTATTACCAAGCGAATATCTATTTACACTTGAAGTGTCATACTTATGTATTTAACCTATTTAGCTTATCTTACTTTATCACTTTATTAGCTTAATTACTGAGAAACATTAAATAAATAACTAAAAACATTAAATGCAAGAATAAAACATTTAAACTATCTAGAATGCTACAAGGTTTATCCAGAAGCTTGTCTTTATTACCATAAACACTAGTATGGTTTAGGTACAACAGTGCTCAAATAAAGATCTGTACATTTAATGACTTCTATTGCGGGCACTCGAGAAAATATTCTAACTTTCAAATGCAAAAACTACAAGAGTTTGGCTACTACTATGAATTGAATGCCCATAAACATGGCTAGGAGCTCGTATTTAGAGATTTTGCTACAAGACTATGTCAATAGGGCCCCATCAATGTAGCAAATGCTATGTCAACATGGCCCCATTGACAGGGCAACACCACATAAATAAGGCCCCATCAACAGGGGCTTGTCGATATGACACTTTGATGCTCATCATACCCTCACAACTAAATGAAAACTTATCCTTGAGTTCCCTTACAAAATTAGGAAGGTATGGGATTATTTTCTGACTCTTACAAAATAAACTGACTTGATAAAACTGACTGCCCAAGTGTACAAATCAACAAATTACAAAAAATTATGATGTTCATGACACAAAATTGAATACCATAAGGTGATTATAAAAAATTGGACAACACATCCTCTAACAGTGTGAAGGTGGTAGAGAAGATTAGATAGTCCCAGGTAGTGGAGGCTCCTAAGGTTTTGAAGGACCTTCACTAACTTTAGGCATGTGCAATAGCTACAATGGCTATGGCTATCCTACTATGACTACAACCTCCAATGGAAGGTAAAAGGAACCTAGTAATGCCTTCATCATTTCTTCCTTACTCTACAGATCATTCACAGTCCATGTGGCATCACCAATGTGGGCTAGAATGGGGATATCCCATGGACAATGCATTAGTAGAAACATCTCCTTCACATTGACAAACTAGGTAGCAAACAGTTTGCATTTGATGTCAAATTCCCTGACTACATTTTGTAGCTCCTAGTAGTCATTCATACTCTTGGCCAAGTTCTTAGTAGTTGATCATTAATCAATGAATTATGCCTTGAGAAATTTGAGTTTAGCATTTTCCATTGCAAGCTTCCGCTTGGTGTTTTTGTAATGCTTGAACTCAACCTCATACAAAAAGTATGAGCTAGCCACCTATTTCTCAAGCTCTAACCAAGATCATCTAGCAATCAACATGGCTAGGTTTGCATAATAGATATTGGTGAGCTCCATGTATTTTATCATTTCCTTCATCTACAACTCTTTTGTGTGGATTTCCACCTTATTGCAGGCATTTATCCCATTAATGATGGGTTTTCAAACTTCTTTACCTTGCTAGAGTTACTGGAGGGCTTCATTTTCTTTTTCCTTCATCAATTGGATGTGTTTTTCATTTACTTCCTTTTATAGACTGACCTACTCTCTGTAATGATCTTTGACTTTCTCAAATTTGAGAGCTTCATATTTCTAGGCACCTACCTCGATTGTAGTTTTCTAGCAAAGGATGTGCACCTCCTCCATGGATAGATTCTTATTCTTTGTTACTAATCTCTTCAATTGTGTGTTTGCTCTAGCTAATTACTCCTACTATTGATGGATGAAATCAGTTAATTATTGCTTATGCTCATCAACATTCTGTAGGTGATGATTTTCTATGGTCAACTAGACGTTCTCTTGGTGGGTCTAATCCAAGGCCTTCTGAATCTTATGCTCTGTGTCCTCTACCAAGGATCTATAGAAAACCATCATCTCCATTGCATCCTTAACACCTTTAAGTTTGATGTGAAGTTGTTACATAGCTTCATCTCTTGTTAGTGTCAAGTTGAGAAATGTGGGGTTAGTAATCTAGGCTCTTAATTCAGCAACTTCCACAACCAAGCATTCATTCTACTCCTTGTCTATTTCAAGTTGTTCCTTCAATATGATATCTTTGCCCCTTGCCTCAAGTAGCTCCGACAGGGTCACAATAATGTTGTCCGAAAGGTCAAAGACATCCGAAAGTTCTTGCCCAGTTCCCACCAGTTGGTCTAGTACTTTCCCATGTTGTGCTACATTTCTTCTACTACTTGTGGTCCTTGCAAATGTTTGCACATCTTTGAGTGTGGTGATGTCCAATGTAGATGCTGCAGGTGCATTAAGAGGTTTAATAATATGATCAATGATCATTTCTACTACCATCTCCTACCCTTGGTGCTACAATACCAATATAGTTGTTCCTTCAGTCTTCTCTAAGTGCTCCAAGAAGGTCGCAGCTTTCCCAAAGATTTTTAGGAGTGACTGTTGTTCTGCAAGACATACTATGACCTCTATGGTGCTTAAATTTAACCTCGTAGGTAATTGCATTCTTTTGGTCGAGAAAATGGATCCACCCTCACCCATCAAGCTAATCATTTGGGCCACCTCATTAAGGTGACTCATGGCTAGTCTATATATGGATGAGTCCCCACCACTCATGCCTACTCATTACTCTTATTCACTCAAGATCAATTCTCTATATTTGTGCAAACTTTGGGTAGTTGTAGTGATATTTGACACATTTTTTTGAGTGGCAGGTGAAGGTTGTTGTTGCTACTCCTCTTCATAGATACTAGTTGTAGGCATCTTATCCTTCATCATTTCTACCTAGTTGGTAGCTGGAACAATCCTAATAGTATCTTTTGTGTAGCGTAATATTCCTCCCCTTTGATAGAGTTTCCCGATGTGGCATGGAAAGTGAAGTGCCTTCCTTTCACATTCATTTTCTTTAAAGCGCTTCTCCATCTCTAAATAGATTAGCTGTGGAAGGTTAACGAGGAATCTCCCACTTAGAGCAGTGCATGCTTGGGTAAAGAAGGTGGTGATTTTTCATGACCTCCTCTTGGGATTGAGGTGAAAGGCTGTAATCTTGTATTGTATCCTCTCTACCAATGTGAGTGCACCAAACTTCTTGCGATCAACACCATAACACCATTGCATCCATTCTTTCTTAAAGTTGGGATCTACTTGCATTGGGATCTAAGTAAGATTTGCCCCTATTTTGGGCTACCAAACCATTGTAATAATGGCCTACACCAAGTAGGACATTAAGATGTCCTTGATTTTTACCATTGATCTAGGCTGTCTATTATTCTAGAATAGGAATGTTTCTCCCATGTACCGCTCCCCAGTGGAAGTGATGATTGGCCACATGGGAGAGGCATTTAGCTAGTCCTACACTTCTCTTGGTGCATGCTCCATGAAAGGGCCAAAATTTAACTCCTGGAGCACCAATTCTTGGACCTCCCTCAATTTGATTTGATTTAGGCAAGCCTTTGTCAAGCTCACCTCAAGATTTGCTAATTGTGTTGGTGCATCATCCCAATGGGAGTGTTCTAGTGCTATTTCTAGTTCTAGAATCTATTGAATATATTCCACCTCTACCTCTTCCCTAAGAGGGCCTATCATGTGGATTGCCAACAGTTCTTCTTGGGGCTATTCTTGGCCTCTTCCCATTCTAGGTTGTTTCTCCCTTGGTTGGGACAATGTTGGTTCCTATGTGTATTTTTCTTTTGGTGCCATCTGCAGTCACAACACATCCCTGGATTAGTAGATATAATGTGTAACTTTAAAATTTTCAACAACCTTCTCCCATTAGTTAGTTACACTTTGGCTAAGGTAGGACCATGGAAGATTGATTATTTCATTAATTATTTATTGTAAATGTCATCATAGCTTGTTGGAAACGTTTAACTCTTGTAATTTGGTGTTTAACAGTTGATTTCTTAGTTAAACCTTTATGGAGTTAGAAAACCGGCAAAACTTTTTCTATCAAAAATGGTACATTTATTGCCCCCATAACAAAGAGCTTATCTCTAGTAGCTACAAGGTTGAAGAATCAAGTGATTTGGATAAACAGTTTAGAAGTTATGGGCTTTGGAAGGTTCTGGGCTCTAAAAAATTGAAAACTCCTTTGGAATTTGTGAGAAAATGTAAAATTTTTGAAAGTGGGATCATGTATATTTATAGTATTTTTCCCTTAAGTCAAAGAGGCCCCATATATGGGGCCTTGTATACAAGTCTATTCCGTCTATGGGGCCCATTGGAAAAACATTTCAAATGGTAATATCTCAAAAAATATGAGGAATTTTTCAATGAAATTGGGGTCCATGGAATCCTAGAAAAGCCAAGAATATGATAAAATCATTAAAGATGGTCTTAAAAAGCTTAAAAATTGAAAAATTTCATGAAGAACAAATTTATTGAACAAAATAGGTAAATGAGCACATGGTCTGATGTAGAAGATGGGTGTATGAAAGATTCTATTTGGAAAAATGCCTAAGGATAAGGTACTTAATGAACCTGACCAGAGATATGCAAGTGGGTCCTCCCCATAGCAGGCACACGCCTTGTTTACCCTTCCATAACCTTAACCTAAGGAGTCCATGGACCCTATAGGTGATCAATGGTTGATGGAAGTTAAGGACCAACATCTAGAAAATTCCACCTAAGAATTCAAGTACATCAGACCAAGACATGGAATCAAGAATGTGGATACCAACAATGAGGTGAATTATGATTAGCATAGATGGATGATAGAGAACGTGGAATGGAATTCCAAACTAAGGTCATAAAAAGTTCCTTGTGGATTTTGTGTTTAAAATGACCTGAGAAGATCCATCCTTAGTTCAGACCAAAACCAACCTCTTTTAGTGACTTTTCATCACCACCCCAAGACTGATCCACCTCCTCGAGACACAAGAGTGCACCCATAGAACAACCACTATTCCACAAAGAGGAGAAAAGAGAAGTAGGAAGTGAGATAGGGCCTTAGTTAGAGGGGACAATTAAGCATTGGTAACATGTCTTTCTAGTTCCATAACCAGTGCTTATAGCCCATTTATTTGTCTCAGGGGTGTGGTTTGAATTCCCATCATGTCCTTTTTTTCCTTTTTCTTCACTTTTGGATGGGAACCATACTATGCAAAGAGCTTATTTGAGTTCTTGTCATTGAAACATGGAATGATAAGAAGTTGATGAAAAACACTCAGGCACCTAAGTAAGTAGAAGAGTACAAAGAGTATTGAGTCCCCTTAAAGTTACACCTTGTACAAACCTTTAAATCCTTCCCAATTCCAGAAACTACCAAGGTCACCAATTTATTAAAATTTTATTTAATGAAAAGGACCTCAAACTTCCAAAATGAGGAAAACCATAGAGTTTGTGAATGAGTGGATGTTATGGACTCACTACCTATTCCATGAAAAAGAAACCATGACTTAGTAATTAGCATAAAATCTCAAAAATAGAAACTAGACACTAGTAAATAAAACATAAAACACAAACCACCATTAGTAACAGCTATAGCACAAAGCATGTTTATTAGCAAAAATTAAAAAATCACACTAAAAAAAACAAAGTAAAATATATTAAAAAGTGTAAAATGTTTAAGAAGTGTTTAAATGTACTAATGATGGTGTAAAAAATGGTGTAAAATAGAAAACAACTTTAAAATTAAAAAGGTGTAAAATAAATAACTTGCAAAATTAAAAATGTGAAAAAAAACTAGAAAAATTTAGTCATATGGATGATTTAGCATGAATGGACACCTCCCCCATGACTAAGTTTGAAGGAGGAGATCTAAAAAATTGAATGTGGTTGTTCATCTGTTGAGGTATTCATTACATTGGCTTACTTGGGCTCATGAAAAAGCTTTATTTGTTGGATGTTGATCAACTACTTTTTATTTGGAGTCTTAGGTTTTTATATGGTAATGGCCCTTGAAGGAAAGGTTTTAATAATTATGTAAGGTCCCTTCCTCAATTTTTTGAACTTTCTTTTCTAGGGAACATGTGTGGGGTTCCAGTAGATAACCTTATCTCTAGGTTGAAATTTTACCTTCTATATTCTTAGGTCATGGCATTGCTTATTGAATGCCTTGTGCACTTCATTCAAAGATAGGGCCACTAATCAATTTTTGTCTAGCACATTAAGGTTGATAAATCTTTCTTTTTGTGCTAAGCCTATGTCAAGATTTAGTTCATAGGCTTCTGAGAGTGTACAGAGCTCAGATTGAATTAGGAGCATTGGAATTTTTTTGTACACTAGCTCATAGGAAGAGTAGCTAATAGGGAGTTTCCATGTTGAGCAATATGCCCAAAGGACATCATTGAGTTTTGTGCTCCAATCTCTCCTATTTTTACTTATGGTCTTTGTTAGGATCTTTGTGATCTCCTTGTTAGTTATCTCTACTTAACCATTGGCTTGGTGATGATAGAATGTTATTAATTTATGTTCGACCCTCAAGCGTTGCATAAGTTTTTGACAAGTGGCCCTTGTAAAAAGAGTTTCATTGTTAAAAATTAGTGCACATGGAACCCCAAACCTATTTATAACATTTTGTTGTACAAATCTAGCAAAAATGGATGATGTACAATAAGTGATGGTTGCTGCTTCTATCCATTTGTTATAGTAGTCAACTGCTACAATGATATATGCCTTTCCATTGAACATGGGTGTGATGGGACTCATGAAGTCAATGCCCCATATGTTGAACAATTCTAGTGGTTGAATCCACTATTGAGAATCCTCCATTCATGTGGTTATCCCACCATCTCTTTGATAATGCTCACAAGATTAAACAAATTGGTGGACATCACTAAAGATTATAGGCCAATAGTATCCTACCACCATGATTTTTATGGTCATGCATCTCCCTTCATAGTGGCCTCTACATGAGCCTTCGTGAGCATCCTAGAGAATGCATAGTTGATCCACATCATGGACACACCATCAAACCAAGCCATCAATGCATACCTTATAAATGTGTCTATTGATTTTCATGAAGTACTTTTCCTAATAAAGAAACTATTATTTCTTGCTAAAGTCTAGATCTTGTGGCATCTCCTAAATGAGAACGTAAGCAAGGATGCCATCATATCATTTTATTTCAATGGGCACTTGATCATTTATTGCTCTTGTAAAGAGGAGTTCATCTAAAAATTGATTAGATAGTAGGCTCTCCTCCTCTTTATTATTCCATATTAACTAAGAGAGGTGGTCAGTGACCAAATTCTCAGTCCCTTTCTGATCTACCACTGTGAACTTGAATTCTTATAAAATCATGAGCCATCATACAATATGGGGGCTCACCATCGGCTTGGTCATTAGGAAGCAAATGGCACTATGGTCTATGTGCAAAAATACCTTATAGCCAAGCTCATAGTGCCTAAACATTTTTAGAGCATACACCAATACCATTATTTTTTTCTCAATTGTGGTGTAATTCAGCTATGCACCCACAATTCTTTAGTTAGCGCAATGGATGTAATATGAACATTTTTTATCATCCAACTATGTAAGCATGGCTTCCAAGGTATAATTAAATGCATCCTTTATTATATGAAATGGTTTGGACCAGTCTGGTGCCCATAGAATTGGAGTTTCTATGAGTTTATCTTTTAATAGTTGGAATGCATGTTCACATTTCTTGGTCTAGATGAATGGAGCATCTTTCTTCATAATCTTGACCAACATCTTCGCAATCTTAGAGAAATTCTCTATGAATTGCTGGTAGTAGCTAGTATGTCTAAGAAATGATCAGATATCTTTGACTATCTATAGTTGGTGTGTGATTCCTTGGATGACCCTTATCTTTTCCAAGTCTACCTCAATCCCTTCTTGTAAAATTTAGTGTCCCAATACTATGCCCTTCTATACCATTAGATGGTTTTTCTACCAATTAAGCCTAAGGTTTATTTCAACACATCTTTTCAGAACCTACTCAAGGTGGTCCATGGCTTCCTCAAATGTAGCCCCATAGGTAGAGAATTCATCCATAAAGACTTCTACCCCAATACCAATTTTTTGTTGGAAAATACTAAGGACCAAGCATTGAAATGTTGCAGGGGCATTGCATAGATCAAATGGCATATTACAATATGCAAACATTTTCCAAGGACCTATGAATGTGGTCTTGGCCTAATCTTCTAGTGCAATTTGGATTTGGTTATATCCACTATAACCATCCAAGAAGCTATAATAGCAATTCCTAGAGATAGTGTCTAATACTTGGTCCACAAATGGCAATGGAAAATGATCTTTAAATGTTTCCATATTCAACAACCTAGAGTCAATGTAGACCTACCACTTGCCACCTTTCCTTGGCATAATTATGAGTGGGCTAACCCACTCACTATCCATGATGGGATAGATGAACCCTATCTTTAGGAGTTGTTCTATTTCCTCCTTAACAATCTGCTTCAGTTTGGAATTCAGCTACTACTACGGCTACCTTCTTGGTTTCATGGCTTGGTTGGTGTAAATGTGATGTTGACATATCCTTGGATTGATTCTAGTTAGCTCAAGATATGACCAAGCAAAGGCTGTTGGCCATTTCTTAGCCACCTTTAAAAGCTTTTCTTTTTGTTCAAGAGCAAGTTTGACATTAATGATAACCAACTTGCCATTGTTTAAAAATGCATAATCTATGTTGGTTGGTAGAGTTTTTAACTCTATGGGCTCCTACTTGAAATTATTAGGGATTTCCAACTCTCCCTAATAGGTACCATCATTTTCATCATTCAAGAGTTGGTGATGAACTTGCTTAAGTTCATCCATTCCTTCGACATAAGCACATGTCAGGCTCTTAGCTACTTCCATGTATAATGTGCTATTGTTAGAGTCAGCTATCAGCCACTGAGTACCCTCCTACTCTGTGGCTACTACACTTTTGCAAATCTATGTCTTGTGCATACTAATTGCATGCTTTAATGTATGTACTTTTGATGAACCATATTTTCTGCATGCAGTTGCACCCATTATCGCTATACACAATGCATGGAACACATTTCTTCTCTACTCATCCAAATTCATTTTCCTTGAAGATTTCCAAGGAGAGGTCCCTTATACACATTTGTGCATCAATTATGCTTACCCATGCCCTTCCCATAATGATGGGGAATTAACCTTTGTAGTTCTCAACCTTAATAACCAAAAAATCGATAGGATAGGACCACCTACAAAATTTGGTCAATGTCCTCTACTAACCCCAAAGGGATGGTGATTGACTAGTCTACCAATTCCAAATGGATGTTGCTCTTCTTGCAAGGTAGTAGGTTCCAAGGCCTGTACATGTCATGGGAGATAAGATTGACATTAGAACCAAAGTTAAGAAGATCCTTGCATGCCTTATGTTTAGCAATCTACAAGTAAATATGAGGACTTCCTAGATTAGATATTTTGGTGGAAAGGTTGCTAGCCTTGATCCAATCGAAAATAGCATGATTTAACATCACAATGCAGATCTAAGGCAGTGTTTAGTTTGAACGGCACTTGAATGTATTTGATGCAAAAGATGAGGGTGTTGGAGATATAGTATGACCTATTGCATTAGGTTATGAGGGTTTAGGAGGACTATTGGGTAGAAAAAATGGTCATTTCCTAGAACGATTATCCAAACCACTCAGCTAGAAGGTCAATTATAAATTCACAACCTTCATAGCATTTTGTTGCTGCAGCTATGGAGAACTTTCACCCTACATGGATAAAGGAGAAGGTAATTGGGTAGAGGGTAGAGGGATGTGTGTAGATGGATGCAGAGGGTGGTAAGGATAAGGATACTCCCCTTGAGTAGATGGTGAATGATTTTGATGGTAGTTTGGATGGTAATAGTGATGCTATAATGAGGTGTGGCTTGTAGAGCTTCATGGAGAAAGGGGTTGTTGAACTTAGTACCCATATGGATCTAACTGCCTATAAGGGTATTACTATCTTGGTGGTGGCATTCCCCATGATTGTGGTTGATGTCATTGTTGATATTGTTTATATCCTTGTGGTGGAGCTCCACTTGGATAGTAAGCTTGTTGTTTCTGGTGGAACTACCTTGGATTGCCTTAAGGATAACGCAATCTTCTAAGTGCTTGCCTACATGCTAGTCAAGGATTCAATGCATACACCCCAGACTCTTATAAGTGTGACATCATAGGGAAATAGCCCTTCGAATGTTCATATTGAAAAATTTCACAACTAGCATCATCATTAGAATTTGTCTCCATAACTTTTTCTACTATAGTAGCTTTACCCTTACCTCTCTAGTAGGCACGTTTAGCTTCTTTCCACCTCTTGTGATCATGCTCACTATTCTTCTCTTTGGATGCTTCAGCAATATTCATAGCAATTTGTAATTTTTCAAAAAAAGAGTCCCATTATTTGTCAACCTTTGCCAAGATGTTAGAAATAGATTTTTGAATGGGTAAGATTTTTCTATTCACCACCTCATCAAGTGGTGACTCCTCCTCATCATAGAATTGAACTTCCCTTTTCTTGATGGAAAGATCCCTATTATACTCTTTTACAATTCCCCTTTTTCACAACTCACATTCTTCTTTTGCTACATACTCTATCAACCTTTGTATCTAATGTGCTCTTAATTCAGATAGTTTCCCTTGGACATAAGCCCCAAGAGTTCTTCTAGTTTCTACTATGAGCCCATTTGTGATGTGGCAAAGTTGTTCCCTCTGAGAATAACCATGGCCAAGGCATCAGTGTAAGAGAGAATAATATCTTCCCATGATAGCATCTAAGGATTCATGTGTTTCCTATTTCTAGCCTTGGATTTGCCTTCTCAAATTTAACACTTTGGGGTACATTTGGTATTTTTCATTGAATAGCTCAAGCATTGTACTTCATTGGCAAATAGATTCTAGCTCTAGGGACCAATATAGCTTTTTTCTTCTGTTGGCGACCGTTTGGGACGTGACCGCCAATGAGTGTCCTCGAACAGGATTTAGGTGCTTACTGGTCTCTGGCAACACCAAGGCCTAGATACTTCTAAATAAACTCAGTAGTTAATGTGAGTATGTGTGTGTGTGCTGTTGTAGTGTGAAGTTGTGAAAAATGAAA